>JAAROE010000521.1:0-55599 GCA_036365135.1 Miichthys miiuy | reverse complement strand
ACTGTGTAGGTCTCTGTCACCAGGAGACTGTCACAGAGACTATGTGTCTCTGTCTGTCTGGGTCTCTGTCATCTTTCAGACTGTCTTTGTCTCTGTCTAGGAGACTGTGTGGAGTCCTCTGTCTGTGGAGTCTCTGTCTTTGAGGACTGTCTGGGATACTGTCTGTCTCTGTCTGTTTGAGTCTCTGGCTTTGGGCTGTCTTTGTCTCTGTCTGTGAGACTGACTGTGTCTCTGTCTGTCTGGGTCTCTGTCTGGAAGACTGTCTGGGAGACTGTCTGTGTCTGTCTGTCTGGGCCTCTGTCTTTGGAGACTGTCTTTGTCTCTGTCTGGGAGACTGTGTATGGTCTCTGTCTGGGAGACATCTGTGTTTCTGTCTGTAGAGTCTCTGTCTGGGAGACTGTCTGGGAGACTGTCTGTGTCTCTCTGTCTGTCTGGAGTCTCTGTCTGGGAGACTGTCTGGGAGACTGTCTGTGTCTCTGTGTCTGAGCTCTGTCTTTTGAGACTGTCTTTGTCTCTGTCTGGGGACTGTCTCTAGGAGACTGTCTGTGTCTCTCTGTCTATCTGGATCTCTGTCTGGAAGACTGTCTGGGAGACTGTCTGTGTCTCTCTGTCTGGGTCTCTGTCTCAGAGAGACTGTCTGGAGACTGTCTGAGGCTGTCTGTATCTCTGTCTGGAGACTGTCTGTGTCTCTGTCTGTGTTTCTCATGAGGAGACTGTCTGTGTCTCTCTGTCTGTGTGGAGTCTCTGTCTGTGGACTGTCTGGTAGACGGTCTGCCTTCTGTCTCTTTGGGTCTCTGTCTGGGGAGCCTGTCAGGGAGACTGTCTGTGTCTCTGTCTGTCTGTCTCTGTCACAGGAGACTGTCTGTATCTCTGTCTGTGTGTGTCTCTGTCTGGGGACTGTCTGGGAGAATATTTGTGTCTCTGTCTGTCTGGAGTCTCTGTCTGGCAGAGTCTCTGGAAGACTGTCTGTGTCTCTGTCTGTCTGGGTCTCTGTCTTTGAGACTGTCTTTGTCTCTGTCTGGGGGTGTCTGTGTCTCTGTCTGTCTGTCTCTGTCTGGGACACTGTCTGTGTCTCTCTGTCTGTCTGGTCTCTGTCTGGAGACTGTCTGAGACTCTGTGTCTCTGTCTGTCTAGGGGCTCTGTCTGGGAAGACTGTCTGGGGGCTGTCTGTGTTTCTGTCTGTCTGGGCCTCTGTCTTTGGGACTGTCTTTTGTCTCTGTCTGGGAGACTGTCTGTGTCTCTCTGTCTGGGAGACTGTCTAGGGAGACTGTCTGTGTCTCTGTCTGTCTAGGCCTCTGTCTTTCAGACTGTGCTGTCTCTGTCTGGGAGACTGTGTCAGGTCTCTGTCTGTCTGGGTCTCTGTCTGGAAGACTGTCTCTGAGATACTGTCTGTGTCTCTGTCTGTTTTTGGTCTCTGTCTTTGAGACTGTCTTTGTCTCTGTCTGGGAGACTGACTGTGTCTTTGTCTGTCTGGAGTCTCTGTCTGGAGGCTGTCTGGGTTTCTGTCTGGAGACTGTCTTTTGTCTCTGTCTGAGGAGACTGTCTGTGTCTCTGTCTGTGTTGGTTTTCTCCGGAGAGACTGTCACAGGAGTCTGTCTGGGAGACTGTCTGGAGAGCTGTCTGTGTCTCTGTCTGTCTGTGTCTCTGTCTGGAGTCTCTGTCTGGGGAGACTGTCTCTGTCTCTGTCTGTGTGGTTTCAGTCTGGGAGACTGTCTGAGAATGATCTGCGAGACTGTCTGTATCTCTGTCTGGGAGACTGTCTGTGTCTTTCTATCTGTGTATTTCTCTGTCTAGGAGACTGTCTGTATGTCTCTGTCTGTGTGGGTCTCCTGTCTGAGACTGTCTGGTAGACTGACTGTGTCTCTAGTCTGTTTGAGTCTCTGTCTGGGGAGACTGTCTGTGTCTCTGTCTGTCACTGTGTCCTCTGCTGGAGACTGTCTGTGTCTCTCACTGTGGGTCTCTGTCTGGGAGACTGTCTGTGAGACTGTCTGTGTCTCTGTCTGTCTGGGTCTCTGTCTGGGAGACTGTCTGGGAGACTATCTGTGTTTCTGTCTGTATCTGGGCCTCTGTCTTTGAGACTGTCTTTGTCTCTGTCTGGGGACTGTGTGTGTCTCTGTCTGAGTGTCTGGGAGACTTGTCTGTGTCTCTGTCTGTCTGAGCCTCTGTCTTTCAGACTGTCTTTGTCTCTGTCTGGGGAGACTGTCTGGGTCTCTGTCTGTCTGGAGTCTCTGTCTGGGAGACTGTCTGGGATACTGTCTGTGTCTCTGTCTGTTTAGGTCTCTGGCTTTGGGATTTGTCTTTGTCTCTGTCTGGGAGACTGCTGTCTCTGTCTGTCTGGAGTCTCTGTCTGGAAGACTGTACAGGAGACTATCTGTGTGTCCTGTCTGTCTGGGCCTCTGTCTTTGAGACTGTCTTTGTCTCTGTCTGTAGGAGATTTGTGTGGGTCTCTGTCTGGGAGACTGTCTGTGGTGTTTCTGTCTGTGTGGGTCTCTGTCTGAGAACTGTCTGGGAGACTGACTGTGTCTCTGTCTGTCTGGGTCTCTGTCACAGAGACTGTCTGGAGACTGTCTGTGTACTCTGTCTGTCTGGGCCTCTGTCTTTGAGACTGTCTCTTTGTCTCTGTCTCTGTCTGGGAGACTGTCCCTAGGAGACTGACTGTGTCTCTGTCTATCTGGATCTCTGTCTGGGAGACTGTCTAGGGAGACTGTCTGTGTCTCTGTCTGTCTAGGTCTCTGTCTTTGGGACTGTCTGGGTTGATCTCTCTAGGAGACTGTCTGTGTCTCTACTCTGGGAGACTGTCTGTCTCTGGTCTGTGTGTTTCTACTCTGTCTGGAGACTGTCTGTGTCTCTGTCTGTGTGAGTCTCTGTCCTGGGAGACTGTCTGGGAGACCTGTCTGTATCTCTGTCTGTTTGGGTCTCTGTCTGGAAGACTGTCTGGAGACTGTCTGTGTTTCTCTGTATCTGTGTCTCTGTCTAGGAGACTGTCTGTGTCTCTGTCTGTGTGTGTCTCTGTCTGGGAGACTGTCTGGGGAGACTGTCTGTGTTTCTGTCTGTCTGGGTCTCTGTCTGGGAGACTGTCTGGGAAGACTGTCTGTCTCTGTCTGTCTGGGCCTCTGTCTTTGAGACTGTCTTTGTCTCTGTCTGGGAGACTGTCTGTGTTTCTGTCTGTCTGTCTCTGTCTGGGAGACTGTCTGTATCTCTGTCTGTGTGGGTCTCTGTCTAGGAGACTGTCTGTGTCTGCTGGCTCTGTCTCCTGTCTGTCTGTAGTCTCTGTCTGGGAGAGGCTGTCTAGGAGACTGTCTGTGTTTCCTGTCTGTCTGGGTCTCTGTCTGGGAGACTGTCTTTGTCTCTGTCTGGGAGACTGTGTAGAGTCTGTCTGGGAGACTGTCTGGGAGACTGTCTGTGTCTCTGTCTGTCTGGGCCTCTGTCTTTCAGACTGTCTTTGTCTCTGTCTGGGAGCTGTGGGTCTCTGTCTGTCTGGGTCTCTGTCTGAAGGCTGTCTGGGATACTGTCTGTGTCTCTGTCTGTTTGGGTCTCTGGCTTTAGGGCTGTCTTTGTCTCTGTCTGTAGGACTGCTGTGTCTCTGTCTGTCTGGGTCTCTGTCTGGAAGACTGTCTGGGAGACTGTCTGTGTTTCTGTCTCTGTCTGGGCCTCTGTCTTTGAGACTGTGCTTCCTGTCTGGGAGACTGTGTGGGTCTCTGTCTGGGGAGACTGTCTAGGAGACTGGCTGTGTCTCTGTCATCTCTGGTCTCTGTCTGGAAGACTGTCTGGGGGCTGTCTGTGTCTATGTCTGTCTGGGTCTCTGTCTTTGAGACTGTCTTTGTCTCTGTCTGGGAGACTGTCTGTCTCTGTCTGTGTGTGACTCAGTCTGGGAGACTGTCTGTGTTTCTGTCTGTGGGTCTGTCACAGGAGACTGTCTGGGAGGCTGAGTGTGTCTCTGTCTGTCTGGGTCTCTGTCTGGCAGACTGTCTGGAGAGACTGTCTGTGTCTCTGTCTGTCTGGGCCTGGTTGTCTGTCTCTGTCTGGGGCTGTCTAGGGGACTGACTGTGTCTCTGTCTGTCTGGATCTCTGTCTGGGAGACTGTCAGGAGACTGTCTGTGTGTCTGTCTGTCTGGAGTCTCTGTCTGGGAGACTGTCTCCAGGAGACAGTCTGCGAGACTGTCTGTGTCTCTGTCTGGGAGACTGTCTGTGTCTCTGTCTGTGTTTCTCTGTCACCAGGAGACTGTCTGTGTCTCTGTCTGTGGGTCTCTGTCTGTGAGACTGTCTGGTAGAGCTGTGTTCTGTCTGTCTGTTTGGTCTCTGTCTGGAGACTGTCTGGGAGACTGTCTGTGTTTCTATCTGTCTGTGTCTCTGTCACAGGACACTGTCTGTGTCTCTGTCTGTGTGTGTCTCTGTCTGGAGACTGTCTGGGAGACTGGCTGTGTCTCTGTCTGTCTGGGTCTCTCTGGCAGACTGTCTGAGAGGTGCTCTGTGTCTCTGTCTGTCTGGGCCTCTGTCTTTGAGACTGTCTTTGTCTCTCTGTCTGGAGACTGTCTAGGAGACTGACTGTATCTCTGTCTGGAAGACTGTCAGGAGACTGTCTGTGTCTGTCTGTATCTGGAGTCTCTGTCTGGGAGACTGTCTGTGTCTCTGTCTGTGTGGGTTTCAGTCTGGGAGCTGTCTGGAGACAGTCTCTGAGACTGTCTGTGTCTCTGTCTGGGAGACTGTCTGTGTCTCTGTCTGTGTGTGTCTCATTCTGGGAGACTGTCTGAGAGACTGTCACAGTCTCTGTCTCTGTCTGGACCTCTGTCTTTGAGACTGTCTTTGTCTCTGTCTGGGAGACTGTCTATGTCTCTGTCTGTGTAGGTCTCAGTCTGACAGGGTGTCTGGGTTTCTGTCTGGGAGACTGTCTTTGTCTCTGTCTGGGAGACTGTCTGTGTCTCTGTCTGTGCTAGTTTCCTCCGGAGACTGTCTGGAGAGTCTGTCACAGGAGACTGTCTGTGTCTCTGTCTGTGTGGGTTTCAGTCTGGAGACTGTCTGGGAGACAGTCTGCGAGACTGTCTGTGTCCTGTCTCTGGGAGACTGTCTGTGTCTCTGTCTGTGTGTTTCTCTGTCTGGGAGACTGTCTGTGTCTCTGTCTGTGTCTCTGTCTGTGAGACTGTCTGGTAGACTGCTGTGTCTCAGTCTGTTGGGTCTCTGTCTGGGAAGACTGTCTGGGAGACTGTCTGTGTTTCTGTCTGTCTGTGTCTCTGTCTGGGACACTGACTGTATCTCTGTCTGCATGGGTCTCTGTCTGGGAGACTGTCTGTGAGACTGCTGTGTCTCTGTCTGTCTGGGTCTCTGTCTGGAAGACTGTCTGGGAGACTGTCTGTGTTTCTGTCTGTCTGGGCCTCTGTCTTTGAGACTGTCTTTGTCTCTGTCTGGGAGACTGTGTGGTCTCTGTCTGGGAGACTGTCTGGAGACTGTCTGTGTCTCTGTCTGTCTGGGCCTCTGTCTTTCAGACTGTCTTTGTCTCTGTCTGGGAGACTGTGGGTCTCTGTCTGTCTGGTCTCTGTCTGGAAGACTGTCTGGGATACTGTCTGTGTCTCTGTCTGTGTTGGTCTCTGGCTTTGAGACTGTCTTTGTCTCTGTCTGTGGAGACTGTCTGTCTCTGTCTGTCTGGGTCTCTGTCTGGAAGACTGTCTGGGGCCTCTGTCTTTGAGACTGTCTTTGTCTCTGTCTTTGAGACTGTCTGGGTCTCTGTCTGGGAGACTGTGGAGGTCTCTGTCTGGGGAGACTGTCTAGGAGACTGTCTGTGTCTCTGTCAATCTGAGTCTCTGTCTGGAAGACTGTCTGGGAGACTGTCTGTGTCTATGTCTGTTTAGTCTCTGTCTTTGAGACTGTCTTTGTCTCTGTCTGGGAGACTGTCTGTGTCTCTGTCTGTGTGTGTCTCAGTCACGAGGAGACTGTCTGTGTTTCTGTCTGCGTGGGTCTCTGTCTCTGTCAGGAGACTGTCTGGGAGAATGACTGTCTCTGTCTGTCTGGGTCTCTGTCTGGGAGACTGTCTGGAAAGACTATGTGTCTCTGTCTGTCTCTGGGCCTCTGTCTTTGAGACTGTCTTTGTCTCTGTCTGGGAGACTGTCTAGGGAGACTGACTGTGTCTCTGTCTGTCTGGATCTCTGTCTGGAGAACTGTCAGGAGACTGTCTGTGTCTGTCTAGATCTCTGTCTGGGAGACTGTCTAGGAGATGTCTGTGAGACTGTCTGTATCTCTGTCTGGGAGACTGTCTGTGTCTCTGTCTGTGTGTTTCTGTCTGGGAGACTGTCTGTGTCTCTGTCTGTGTGGGTCTCTGTCTGTGAGACTGTCTGGCTAGTCTGACTGTGTCTCTGTCTGTCTGGGTCTCTGTCTGGAAGACTGTCTGGGGAGACTGTCTGTGTCTCTGTCTGTCTGTGTCTCTGTCTGGGACACTGTTTGTATCTCTGTCTGTCTGGGCCTCTGTCTTTGAGACTGTCTGTGTCTCTGTCTGGGGAGAGACTGTCTCTGTTTCTCTGTCTGTGTGGGTCTCAGTCACTGAAAGACTGTCTGAGTTTCTGTCTGGGAGACTGTCTTTGTCTCTGTCTGGGAGACTGTCTGTGTCTCTGTCTGTGTTGGTTTCCTCCCTGGAGACTGTCTGGGAGTCTGTCTGGGAGTCTCTGGGGAGACTGTCTGTGTCTCTGTCTGTCCTGTCTCTGTCTGGAGACTCTGTCTGGGAGACTGTCTGTGTCTCTGTCTGTGTGGGTCTCAGTCTGGGAGACTGTCTGTGTGACTGTCTGCGAGGTCTGTCTGTGTCTCCTGTCTGGAGACTGTCTGTGTCTCTGTCTGTGTGGGTCTCTGTCTGGGAGACTGTCTGGACATGGACGGCTGTCTCTGTCTGTCTGGGTCTCTGTCTGGAAGACTCTGTCTGGGAGACTGTCTGTGTGTCTCTGTCTGTCTGACCTCTGTCTTTGGAGACTGTCTTTGTCTCTGTCTGGGAGACTGTGTGGATCTCTGTCTGGGGAGGCGTCTGGGGAGGCCTGTGTCTCTGTGTCTGTTGGAGTCTCTGGCTTTGGGACTGTCTTTGTCTCTGTCTGTGAGACTGTCTGTGTCTCTGTCTGTCTGGGTCTCTGTCTGGAGGCTGGGCTATCTGTGTTCTGTCTGTCTGGGCCTCTGTCTTTGGAGACTGTCTTTGTCTCTGTCTGGGAGACTGTGTGGTCTCTGTCTGGGAGACTGTCTAGAGACTGACTGTGTCTCTGTCAATCTGGGTCTCTGTCTGGAAGACTGTCTCAGGAGACTGTCTGTGTCTCTGTCTGTTGAGTCTCTGTCTTTGAGACTGTCTGTGTCTCTGTCTGGAGACTGTCTATGTCTCTGTCTGTGAGACTCTGTCTGGGAGACTGTCACTGTTTCTGTCTGTCTGGGTCTCTGTCTGGCAGACTGTCTGGAAGACTGTCTGTGTCTCTGTCTGTCTGGGCCTCTGTCTTTGAGACTGTCTTTGTCTCTGTCTGGGAGACTGTCTAGAGACTGGCTGTGTCTCTGTCTGTCTGGATCTCTGTCTGGGAGACTGTCAGGAGACTGTCTGTGTCTCTGTCTGTCTGGGTCTCTGTCTGGAGACTGTCTTGGAGACTGTCTGCGAGACTCTCTGTCTGTCTCTGTCTGGGAGACTGTCTGTGTCTCTGTCTGTGTGTTTCTCTGTCTAGGAGACTGTCTGTGTCTCTGTCTGTGTGGGTCTCTGTCTGAGACTGTCTGGTAGACTGACTGTGTCTCTGTCTGGGCGATCTCTGTCTGGGAAGACTGTCTGGGAGACTGTCTGTGTTCTGTCTGTCTGTCTCTGTCTGGGAGACTGTCTGTATCTCTGTCTGTGTAGGTCTCTGTCAGGAGACTGTCTGTGTGTCTGTCTGTCTGGGTCTCTGTCTGGAGACTGTCTGGGGAGACTGTCTGCAGGTCTGTCTGTGTCTCTGTCTGGGAGACTGTCTGTGTCTCTGTCTGTGTGTGTCTCTGTCTGGGAGACTGTCTGGGAGACTGTCTGTGTCTCTGTCTGTCTGGGCCTCTGTCTTTGAGACTGTCTTTGTCTCTGTCTGAGGAGACTGTCTGGGAGGCTGACTGTGTCTCTCTGGAAGACTGTGGGAGACTGTCTGTGGCCTACTCTGTCTGGGTCTCTGTCTGGGGGCTGTCTGGCCTGTCTCTGTCTGTGGGGTTTCTGTCTGGGAGACTGTCTGGGAGACAGTCTGCGGGGCTGTCTGTGTCTCTGTCTGGGAGACTGTCTGTGTCTCTGTCTGTGTGTCTCATTCTGGGATGCTGTCTGGGGAGACTGTCTGTGTCTGTCTGTCTGGGCCTCTGTCTTTGAGACTGTCTTTGTCTCTGTCTGGAGACTGTCTGTGTCTCTGTCTGTGTAGGTCTCAGTCTGGAAAGAGATTGTCTGGGTTTCTGTCTGAGAGAGCTGTCTTTGTCTCTGTCTAGAGACTGTCTGTGTCTCTGTCTGTGTTGGTTTCTCGGAAGACTGTCTGGGAGTCTGTCTGGGAGACTGTCTGGGAGACTGTCTGTGTCTCTGTCTGTCTGTGTCTCTGTCTGGGTCTCTGTCTGGGAGACTGTCTCTCTGTCTGTGTGTGGGTTTCAGTCTGGGAGCTGTCTAGGAGACTGTCTGCGAGACTGTCTGTGTCTCTGTCTGGGAGACTGTCTGTGTCTCTGTCTGTGTGTTTCTCTGTCTGGGAGACTGTCTGTGTCTCTGTCTGTGGGTCTCTGTCTGAGACTGTCTGGTGACTGACTGTGTCTCAGTCTGTCTGGGTCTCTGTCTGAGAGACTGTCTGGGAGACTGTCTGGGAGACTGTCTGTGTTTCTGCTCTGTCTGTGTCCTGTCAGGACACTGTCTGTCTCTCTGTCTGCGTGGGTCTCTGTCTAGGAGACTGTCTGTGAGACTGTCTGTGTCTCTGTCTGTCTGGGTCTCTGTCTGGAAGACTGTCTGGGAGACTGTCTGTGTTTCTGTCTGTCTGGGCCTCTGTCTTTGAGACTGTCTTTGTCTCTGTCTGGGGGACTGTGTGGGTCTCTGTCTGGGAGAGTCTCTGTCTGGGAGACTGTCTGTGTCTCTGTCTGTCTGGGCCTCTGTCTTTCAGACTGTCTTTGTCTCTGTCTGAGACTGTGTGGAGTCTCTCTGTCTGAGTCTCTGTCTGGGAGACTGTCTGGGAACTGTCTGTGTCTCTGTCTAGGGAGACTGTCTGTGTCTCTCTTGTGTGTTTGCTCTCTGTCTGGGAGACTGTCTGTGTCTCTGTCTGTGTGGGTCTCTGTCTGTGAGACTGTCTGGTAGACTGACTGTGTCTCAGTCTGTCTGGGTCTCTGTCTGGAAGACTGTCTGGGAGACTGTCTGTGTCTCTGTCTGTCTGTGGTCTCTGTCTGAGAGACTGTCTGTGTCTCTCTGTCTGCGTAGCTCTCTGTCTGGAGACTGTCTGTGAGACTGACTGTGTCTCTGTCTGTCTGAGTCTCTGTCTGGAAGACTGTCTGGGAGACTGTCTGTTTCTCTGTCTAGGCCTCTGTCTTTGGGACTGTCTTTGTCTCTCTGTCTTTCAGACTGTCTTCTTTGTCTCTCTCTGTCTGGGAGACTGTCTGGGTCTCTGTCTGTCTAGGTCTCTGTCTGGAGACTGTCTGGGAGACTGTCTGTGTCTCTGTCTGTTTGAGTCTCTAGCTTTGAGACTGTCTTTGTCTCTGTCTGTGAGACTGTCTGTGTCTCTGTCTGTCTGGAGTCTCTGTCTGGAGGACTGTCTGGGAGACTGTCTGTGTTTCTGTCTGTCTGGGCCTCTGTCTTTGAGACTGTCTTTGTCTCTGTCTGGGAGACTGTGGGTCTCTGTCTGGGGGCTGTCTGGAGACTGACTGTGTCTCTGTCAATCTGGGTCTCTGTCTGGAAGACTGTCTGGGAGACTGTCTGTCTATGTCTGTTTGGAGTCTGTCTGGGAGACTGTCTTTGTCTCTCTGTCTGTGTAGGTCTCTGTGTGAGACTGTCTGGAGACTGTCTGTGTCTCTGTCTGTTTGGGTCTCTGTCTGGGACTGTGGGGAGCTGTCTGTTCTCTCTGTCTGGGAGACTGTCTGTGTCTCTGTCTGCGTGGGTCTCTGTCTGAGAGACTGTCTGTGTGTCTGTCTGTCTGGGTCTCTGTCTGGAGGCTGTCTGGGAGACTGTCTGGGAGCTGTCTGTGTCTCTGTCTGAGAGACTGTCTGTCTCTGTCTGTGTGTCTCTGTCTGGGAGACTGTCTGGGAGACTGCTGTGTCTCTGTCTGTCTGATCTGTCTCTGGAGACTGTCTGGAGAGACTATCTGTGTCTCTGTCTGTCTGGGTCTCTGTCTTTGGGACTGTCTTGTCTCTGTCTGGAGACTGTCTGGGTCTCTGTCTGGAGACTGTGGAGACTGTCTGTGTCTCTGTCTGTCTGGAGTCTCTGTCTTTGAGACTGTCTTGTCTCTGTCTGGGGGCTGTCTGTGTTTCTGTCTGTCTGGGCCTCTGTCTGTGGACTTGTGTCTGGGAGACTGTGTGGGTCTCTGTCTGGGAGACTGTCTGGAGACTGACTGTGTCTCTGTCTATCCTGAGTCTCTGTCTGGAGACTGTCTGAGGAGACTGTCTGTGTCTCTCTCTATTTAGTCTCTGTCTGAGACTGTCTGTGTCTCTGTCTGGAGACTGTCTGTGTCTCTGTCTGTGTCTTCTCTGTCTGGAGACTGTCTGTGTCTCTGTCTGTGTGGGTCTCTGTCTGGAGACTGTCTGGGAGACTGACTGTGTCTCTGTCTGTCTGAGTCTCTGTCTGGAAGACTGTCTGGGTTTCTGTCTCTGTGTCTCTGTCTGTCTGTGTCTCTGTCTGGAGACTGTGGCTGATCTCTGTCTGCGTAGCTCTCTGTCTGAGGAGACTGTCTGTGGAGACTGACTGTGTCTCTGTCTGTCTGGGTCTCTGTCTGGAAGACTGTCTGGGAGACTGTCTGTGTTTCTGTCTGTCTGTCCTCTGTCTGGGACTGTCTTTGTCTCTGTCTGGGAGACTGTGTGGGTCTCTGTCTCAGGAGACTGTCTAGGAGACTGTCTGTGTCTCTCTGTCTGTCTGGTCTCTGTCTGGAAGACTGTCTGGGGAGACTGTCTGTGTCTCTGTCTGTTTGAGTCTCTGTCTTTGAGACTGTCTTTGTCTCTGTCTGGGAGCTGTCTGTGTCTCTGTCTGTGTGTGACTCAGTCTGGAGACTGTCTGTGTCTCTGTCTGTCTGGAGTCTCTGTCTGGGAGACTGTCTGGGAGAGATGACTGTGTCTCTCTGTCTGTCTGGGTCTCTGTCTGGCAGACTGTCTGGAAGACTGTCTGTGTCTCTGTCTGTCTGGGCCTCTGTCTTTGAGACTGTCTTTGTCTCTGTCTAGGAGACTGTCTGGGGCTGGCTGTGTCTCTGTCTGTCTGGATCTCTGTCTGGGAGACTGTCTGGAGACTGTCTGTGTGTCTGTCTGTCTGGGTCTCTGTCTGGGAGACTGTCTGAGAGACTGTCTCTGAGACTGTCTGTGTCTCTGTCTGGAGACTGTCTGTGTCTCTGTCTGTGTGTTTCTCTGTCTGGGAGACTGTCTGTATCTCTGTCTGTGCTGGGTCTCTGTCTGTGGGGACTGTCTGGGAGACTGTCTGTGTCTCTGTCTGTTTGATCTGTCTCTGGAGAGACTGTCTGGGAGACTGTCTGTGTCTCTGTCTGTCTGTGTCTCTGTCTGGGAGACTGTCTGTATCTGTCTCGTGGGTCTCTGTCAGGAGACTGTCTGTGTCTCTGTCTGTCTAGGTCTCTGTCTGGGAGACTGTCTGGGAGACTGTCTGCGAGACTGTCTGTGTCTCTGTCTGGGAGACTGTCTGTGTCTCTGTCTGTGTGTGTCTCTGTCTGGAGAGACTGTCTGGGAGAATGTCTGTGTTCTCTGTCTGTCTGGTCTCTGTCTGGCAGACTGTCTGGAAGACTGTGTCTGTGTCTCTGTCTGTCTGGGCCTCTGTCTTTGAGACTGTCTTTGTCTCTGTCTGAGAGACTGTCTAGAGACTGCTGTCTCTGTCTGGAAGACTGTCAGGGAGACTGTCTGTGTGTCTGTCTGGAGTCTCTGTCTGGGAGACTGTCTGTGTCTCTGTCTGTGTGGGTCTCAGTCTGGGAGACTGTCTGGAGGCTGTCTCGAGACTGTCTGTGTCTCTGTCTGGGAGACTGTCTGTGTCTCTGTCTGTGTGTGTCATTCTGGGAGCTGTCTGGAGACTGTGTGTCTCTGTCTGTCTGGGCCTCTGTCTTTGAGACTGTCTTTGTCTCTGTCTGGAGACTGTCTGTGTCTCCGTCTGTGTGGGTCTCAGTCTGGAAGATTGTCTGGGTTTCTGTCTGGAGACTGTCTTTGTCTCTGTCTAGGAGACTGTCTGTGTCTCTGTCTGTGTTGGTTTCACTCCGGGAGACTGTCTCAGGAGTCTGTCTGGAGACTGTCTGGGGAGACTGTCTGTGTCTCTGTCTGTCTGTGTCTCTGTCTGAGTCTCTGTCTGGGGACTGTCTGTCTCTGTCTGTGTGGAGTTTCAGTCTGGAGAGACTGTCTGGGGAGATCTGCGAGACTGTCTGTGTCTCTGTCTGGGAGACTGTCTGTGTCTCTGTCTGTGTGTTTTCTCTGTCTGGGGAGACTGTCTGTGTCTCTGTCTGTGTGGGTCTCTGTCTGTGAGACTGTCTGGAGACTGGCTGTGTCTCAGTCTGTTTGGGTCTCTGTCTGGAAGACTGTCTGGAGACTGTCTGGGAGACTGTCTCTGTGTTTCTGTCTGTCTGTGTCTCTGTCTGGGAGACTGTCTGTGTCTCTGTCTGCGTGGGTCTCTGTCTGGAGACTGTCTGTGAGACTGACTGTGTCTCTCTGTCTGTCTGGGTCTCTGTCTGGAAGACTGTCTGGAGACTGTCTGTGTTTCTGTCTGTCTGGGCCTCTGTCTTTGAGACTGTCTTTGTCTCTGTCTGGGGACTGTGTGAGTCTCTGTCTGGGAGACTGTCTGGGAGACTGTCTGTGTCTCTGTCTGTCTGGGCCTCTGTCTTTCAGACTGTCTTTGTCTCTGTCTGGAGACTGTGGAGTCTCTGTCTGTCTGGAGTCTCTGTCTGGGAAGACTGTCTGGGATACTGTCTGTGTCTCTGTCTGTTTGGGTCTCTGGCTTTGAGACTGTCTTTGTCTCTGTCTGTGAGACTGACTGTGTCTCTGTCTGTCTGGGTCTCTGTCTGGAAGACTGTCTGGGAGACTGTCTGTGTTTCTGTCTGTCTGGGCCTCTGTCTTTGGACTGTCTTTGTCTCTGTCTGGGAGACTGTGTGGGTCTCTGTCTGGGAGACTGTCTAGGAGACTGACTGTGTCTCTGTCAATCTGGGTCTCTGTCTGGAAGACTGTCTGGGAGACTGTCTGTGTCTATGTCTGTTTGGGTCTCTGTCTGGGAGCTATCTGTGTCTCTCTGTCTGTCTGTGGGTCTCTGTCTGTGAGACTGTCTACAGTAGACTCTGTGTCTCTGTCTGTCTGGAGTCTCTGTCTGGAGACTGTCTGCAGGGACTGTCTGTGTTTCTCTCTGTCTGGGAGACTGTCTGTGTCTCTGTCTGTGTGGAGTCTCTGTCTGGGAGACTGTCTGTGTCTCTGTCTGTGTGGGTTTCAGTCTGGGAGACTGTCTGGGAGACAGTCTGCGAGACTGTCTGTGTCTCTGTCTGGGAGACTGTCTGTGTCTCTGTCTGTGTGTCTCTGTCTGGGAGACTGTCTGGGAGACTGTCTGTGTCTCTGTCTGTCTGTGTCTCTGTCTGTTGTGTGTGTCTCATGGGAGACTGTCTGGGAGAATGACTGTGTCTCTGTCTGTCTGGAGTCTCTGTCTGGGAGACTGTCTGGAGACTGTCTGTGTCTCTGTCTGTCTGGGCCTCTGTCTTTGAGACTGTCTTTGTCTCTGTCTCTGAGGACTGTCTGGGAGACTGCTGTCTCTGTCTGGAAGACTGTCAGGAGACTGTCTGTGTGTCTGTCTGGGTCTCTGTCTGGGAGACTGTCTGTGTCTCTGTCTGTGTGGGTTTCAGTCTGGGAGACTGTCTGGGAACTGTCTGCGAGACTGTCTGTGTCTCTGTCTGGGAGACTGTCTGTGTCTCTGTCTGTGTGTGTCTCATTCTGGGATGCTGTCTGGGAGACTGTCTGTGTCTCTGTCTGTCTGGGCCTCTGTCTTTGAGACTGTCTTTGTCTCTGTCTGGGAGACTGTCTATGTCTCTGTCTGTGTGGAGTCTCAGTCTGGAAGACTGTCTGGAGTTTCTGTCTGGGAGACTGTCTTTGTCTCTGTCTAGAGACTGTCTGTGTCTCTGTCTGTGTGGTTTCACTCCGGGAGACTGTCTGGGAGTCTGTCTGGGAGACTGTCTGGGAGACTGTCTGTGTCTCTGTCTGTCTGTGTCTCTGTCTGGGTCTCTGTCTGGGAGACTGTCTGTGTCTCTGTCTGTGTGGGTTTCAGTCTGGGAGACTGTCTGGGAGACAGTCTGCGAGACTGTCTGTGTCTCTGTCTGGGAGACTGTCTGTGTCTCTGTCTGTGTGTTTCTCTGTCTGGGAGACTGTCTGTGTCTCTGTCTGTGTGGGTCTCTGTCTGTGAGACTGTCTGGTAGACTGACTGTGTCTCAGTCTGTTTGGGTCTCTGTCTGGAGGGACTGTCTGGAGACTGTCTGGGAGACTGTCTGTGTCTCTGTCTGTCTGTGTCTCTGTCTGGAGACTGCTGTCTCTGTCTGCGTGGAGTCTGTCTGGGAGACTGTCTGGAGACTGTCTGTGTCTCTGTCTGTCTGGGTCTCTGTCTGGCAGACTGTCTAGGAGACTGTCTGTGTCTCTGTCTGTCTGGGCCTCTGTCTTTGAGACTGTCTTTGTCTCTGTCTGGGAGACTGTCTGGGTCTCTGTCTGGGAGACTGTCTGGGAGACTGTCTGTGTCTCTGTCTGTCTGGGCCTCTGTCTTTCAGACTGTCTTTGTCTCTGTCTGGGAGACTGTGTGGGTCTCTGTCTGTCTGGGTCTCTGTCTGGAAGACTGTCTGGGATACTGTCTGTGTCTCTGTCTGTTTGGGTCTCTGTCTTTGAGACTGTCTTTGTCTCTGTCTGTGAGACTGACTGTGTCTCTGTCTGTCTGGGTCTCTGTCTGGAAGACTGTCTGGGAGACTGTCTGTGTTTCTGTCTGTCTGGGCCTCTGTCTTTGAGACTGTCTTTGTCTCTGTCTGGGAGACTGTGTGGGTCTCTGTCTGGGAGACTGTCTAGGAGACTGACTGTGTCTCTGTCAATCTGGGTCTCTGTCTGGAAAACTGTCTGGGAGACAGTCTGTGTCTATGTCTGTTTGAGTCTCTGTCTGGGAGACTGTCTGTGTCTCTGTCTGTGTGGGTCTCTGTCTGTGAGACTGTCTGGTAGACTGACTGTGTCTCAGTCTGTTTGGGTCTCTGTCTGGAAGACTGTCTGGGAGACTGTCTGTGTTTCTCTCTGTCTGGGACACTGACTGTGTCTCTGTCTGCGTGGGTCTCTGTCTGGGAGACTGTCTGTGTGTCTGTCTGTCTGGGTCTCTGTCTGGGAGACTGTCTGGGAGACTGTCTGCGAGACTGTCTGTGTCTCTGTCTGGGAGACTGTCTGTGTCTCTGTCTGTGTGTGTCTCTGTCTGGGAGACTGTCTGGGAGAATGACTGTGTCTCTGTTGTCTGGGTCTCTGTCAGACTGTCTGGAAGACTGTCTGTGTCTCTGTCTGTCTGGGCCTCTGTCTTTGAGACTGTCTTTGTCTCTGTCTGGGAGACTGTGTGGGTCTCTGTCTGGGAGACTGTCTGGGAGACTGTCTGTGTCTCTGTCTGTCTGAGTCTCTGGCTTTGAGACTGTCTTTGTCTCTGTCTGGGAGACTGTCTGTGTTTCTGTCTGTCTGGGCCTCTGTCTTTGAGACTGTCTTTGTCTCTGTCTGGGAGACTGTGTGGGTCTCTGTCTGGGAGACTGTCTAGGAGACTGACTGTGTCTCTGTCAATCTGGGTCTCTGTCTGGAAGACTGTCTGGGAGACAGTCTGTGTCTATGTCTGTTTGAGTCTCTGTCTTTGAGACTGTCTTTGTCTCTGTCTGGGAGACTGTCTGTGTCTCTGTCTGTGTGTGACTCTGTCTGGGAGACTGTCTGTGTTTCTGTCTGCGTGGGTCTCTGTCTGGGAGACTGTCTGGGAGATGACTGTGTCTCTGTCTGTCTGGGTCTCTGTCTGGAGACTGTCTGGAGACTGTCTGTGTCTCTGTCTGTCTGGGCCTCTGTCTTTGAGACTGTCTTTGTCTCTGTCTGGGAGACTGTCTAGGAGACTGACTGTGTCTCTGTCTGTCTGGATCTCTGTCTGGAAGACTGTCAGGGAGACTGTCTGTGTGTCTGTCTGTCTGGGTCTCTGTCTGGGAGACTGTCTGGGAGACAGTCTGCGAGACTGTCTGTGTCTCTGTCTGGGAGACTGTCTGTGTCTCTGTCTGTGTGTTTCTCTGTCTGGGAGACTGTCTGTGTCTCTGTCTGTGTGGGTCTCTGTCTGTGAGACTGTCTGGTAGACTGACTGTGTCTCAGTCTGTTTGGGTCTCTGTCTGGAAGACTGTCTGGGAGACTGTCTGTGTCTCTGTCTGTCTGTGTCTCTGTCTGGGAGACTGTCTGTGTCTCTGTCTTGTGGTGTCTCTGTCTGGGAGACTGTCTGTGTCTCTGTCTGTCTGGGTCTCTGTCTGGGAGACTGTCTAGGAGACAGTCTGAGACTGTCTCTGTCTCTCTGTCTGGAGACTGTCTGTGTCTCTGTCTGTGTGTGTCTCTGTCTGGGAGACTGTCTGGGAGAGATGACTGTGTCTCTCTGTCTGTCTGGGTCTCTGTCTGGAGACTGTCTGGAAGACTGTCTGTGTCTCTGTCTGTCTGGGCCTCTGTCTTTGAGACTGTCTTTGTCTCTGTCTGGGAGACTGTCTAGGAGACTGACTGTGTCTCTGTCTGGAAGACTGTCAGGGAGACTGTCTGTGTGTCTGTCTGTCTGGGTCTCTGTCTGGGAGACTGTCTGTGTCTCAGTCTGTTTGGGTCTCTGTCTGGAAGACTGTCTGGGAGACTGTCTGTGTTTCTGTCTGTCTGTGTCTCTGTCTGGGAGACTGTCTGTGTCTCTGTCTGCGTGGGTCTCTGTCTGGGAGACTGTCTGTGAGACTGACTGTGTCTCTGTCTGTCTGGGTCTCTGTCTGGGAGACTGTCTGGGAGACTGTCTGTGTCTCTGTCTGTCTGGGCCTCTGTCTTTGAGACTGTCTTTGTCTCTGTCTGGGAGACTGTGTGGGTCTCTGTCTGGGAGAGTGTCTGGGAGACTGTCTGTGTCTCTGTCTGTCTGGGCCTCTGTCTTTCAGACTGTCTTTGTCTCTGTCTGGGAGACTGTGTGGGTCTCTGTCTGTCTGGGTCTCTGTCTGGAAGACTGTCTGGGATACTGTCTGTGTCTCTGTCTGTTTGGGTCTCTGGCTTTGAGACTGTCTTTGTCTCTGTCTGTGAGACTGACTGTGTCTCTGTCTGTCTGGGTCTCTGTCTGGAAGACTGTCTGGGAGACTGTCTGTGTTTCTGTCTGTCTGGGCCTCTGTCTTTGAGACTGTCTTTGTCTCTGTCTGGGAGACTGTGTGGGTCTCTGTCTGGGAGACTGTCTAGGAGACTGACTGTGTCTCTGTCAATCTGGGTCTCTGTCTGGAAGACTGTCTGGGAGACAGTCTGTGTCTATGTCTGTTTGAGTCTCTGTCTTTGAGACTGTCTTTGTCTCTGTCTGGGAGACTGTCTGTGTCTCTGTCTGTGTGTGACTCAGTCTGGGAGACTGTCTGTGTTTCTGTCTGCGTGGGTCTCTGTCTGGGAGACTGTCTGGGAGAATGACTGTGTCTCTGTCTGTCTGGGTCTCTGTCTGGCAGACTGTCTGGAAGACTGTCTGTGTCTCTGTCTGTCTGGGCCTCTGTCTTTGAGACTGTCTTTGTCTCTGTCTGGGAGACTGTCTGGGAGACTGACTGTGTCTCTGTCTGTCTGGATCTCTGTCTGGGAGACTGTCTGGGAGACTGTCTGCGAGACTGTCTGTGTCTCTGTCTGGGAGACTGTCTGTGTCTCTGTCTGTGTGTTTCTCTGTCTGGGAGACTGTCTGTGTCTCTGTCTGTGTGGGTCTCTGTCTGTGAGACTGTCTGGTAGACTGACTGTGTCTCTGTCTGTTTGGGTCTCTGTCTGGAAGACTGTCTGGGAGACTGTCTGTGTTTCTGTCTGTCTGTGTCTCTGTCTGGGACACTGACTGTGTCTCTGTCTGCGTGGGTCTCTGTCAGGGAGACTGTCTGTGTGTCTGTCTGTCTGGGTCTCTGTCTGGGAGACTGTCTGGGAGACAGTCTGCGAGACTGTCTGTGTCTCTGTCTGGGAGACTGTCTGTGTCTCTGTCTGTGTGTGTCTCTGTCTGGGAGACTGTCTGGGAGAATGACTGTGTCTCTGTCTGTCTGGGTCTCTGTCTGGCAGACTGTCTGGGAGACTGTCTGTGTCTCTGTCTGTCTGGGCCTCTGTCTTTGAGACTGTCTTTGTCTCTGTCTGGGAGACTGTCTAGGAGACTGACTGTGTCTCTGTCTGGAAGACTGTCAGGGAGACTGTCTGTGTGTCTGTCTGTCTGGGTCTCTGTCTGGGAGACTGTCTGTGTCTCTGTCTGTGTGGGTTTCAGTCTGGGAGACTGTCTGGGAGACAGTCTGCGAGACTGTCTGTGTCTCTGTCTGGGAGACTGTCTGTGTCTCTGTCTGTGTGTGTCTCATTCTGGGATACTGTCTGGGAGACTGTCTGTGTCTCTGTCTGTCTGGGCCTCTGTCTTTGAGACTGTCTTTGTCTCTGTCTGGGAGACTGTCTGTCTCCGTCTGTGTGGGTCTCAGTCTGAAGATTGTCTGGGTTTCTGTCTGGGAGACTGTCTTTGTCTCTGTCTAGGAGACTGTCTGTGTCTCTGTCTGTGTTGGTTTCACTCTGGAGACTGTCTGGGAGTCTGTCTGGGAGACTGTCTGGGAGACTGTCTGTGTCTCTGTCTGTCTGTGTCTCTGTCTGGGTCTCTGTCTGGGAGACTGTCTGTGTCTCTGTCTGTGTGGGTTTCAGTCTGGGAGACTGTCTGGGAGACAGTCTGCGAGACTGTCTGTGTCTCTGTCTGGGAGACTGTCTGTGTCTCTGTCTGTGTGTGTCTCATTCTGGGATACTGTCTGGGAGACTGTCTGTGTCTCTGTCTGTCTGGGCCTCTGTCTTTCAGACTGTCTTTGTCTCTGTCTGGGAGACTGTGTGGGTCTCTGTCTGTCTGGGTCTCTGTCTGGAAGACTGTCTGGGATACTGTCTGTGTCTCTGTCTGTTTGGGTCTCTGGCTTTGAGACTGTCTTTGTCTCTGTCTGTGAGACTGACTGTGTCTCTGTCTGTCTGGGTCTCTGTCTGGAAGACTGTCTGGGAGACTGTCTGTGTTTCTCTGTCTGTCTGGGCCTCTGTCTTTGAGACTGTCTTTGTCTCTGTCTGGGGAGACTGTGTGGTCTCTGTCTCAGAGAGTGTCTGGGAGACTGTCTGTGTCTCTGTCTGTCTGGGCCTCTGTCTTTCAGACTGTCTTTGTCTCTGTCTGGGAGACTGTGTGGGTCTCTGTCTGTCTGGGTCTCTGTCTGGAAGACTGTCTGGGATACTGTCTGTGTCTCTGTCTGTTTGGGTCTCTGGCTTTGAGACTGTCTTTGTCTCTGTCTGTGAGACTGCCTGTGTCTCTGTCTGTCTGGGTCTCTGTCTGGAAGACTGTCTGGGAGACTGTCTGTGTTTCTGTCTGTCTGGGCCTCTGTCTTTGAGACTGTCTTTGTCTCTGTCTGGGAGACTGTGTGGGTCTCTGTCTGGGAGACTGTCTGGGAGACTGACTGTGTCTCTGTCTGTCTGGGTCTCTGTCTGGAAGACTGTCTGGGAGACTGTCTGTGTCTATGTCTGTTTGAGTCTCTGTCTTTGAGACTGTCTTTGTCTCTGTCTGGGAGACTGTCTGTGTCTCTGTCTGTGTGTGACTCAGTCTGGGAGACTGTCTGGGTTTCTGTCTGGGAGACTGTTTTTGTCTCTGTCTGGGAGACTGTCTGTGTCTCTGTCTGTCTGTGTCTCTGTCTGGGAGACTGTCTGGGAGACTGTCTGTGTCTCTGTCTGCGTGGTTCTCTGTCTGGGAGACTGACTGTGTTTCTGTCTGTCTGGTTCTCTGTCTGGGAGACTGTCTGTGTCTCTGTCTGTCTGGGCCTCTGTCTTTGAGATTGTCTTTGTCTCTGTCTGGGAGACTGACTGTGTTTCTGTCTGTCTAGTTCTCTGTCTGGGAGACTGTCTGTCTCTGTCTATGTGGAGTCTCTGTCTGGGAGACTGACTGTGTCTCTGTCTGTCTGGGTCTCTGTCTGGGAGACTGTCTGGGAGACTGTCTGTGTCTCTGTCTGGGAGACTGTCTGTGTCTCTGTCTGTGTTGGTTTCCTCCAGGGAGACTGTCTGGGAGTCTGTCTGGAACTGTCTGGGAGCTGTCTGTGTCTCTGTCTGTCTGTGTCTCTGTCTGGGTCTCTGTCTGAGAGACTGTCTGTGTCTCTGTCTGGGAGACTGTCTGTGTCTCTGTCTGGTGGGTCTCTGTCTGGGAGACTGTCTGTGAGACTGTCTGTGTCTCTGTCTGGGTCTCTGTCTGGGAGACTGTCTGGGAGACTGTCTGTGTCTCTGTCTGTCTGGGTCTCTGTCTGGAGACTGTCTGGGAGACTGTCTGTGTTTCTGTCTCTCTGTGCCTCTGTCTTTGAGACTGTATTTGTCTCTGTCTGGGAGACTGTGTGGGTCTCTGTCTGGGAGACTGTCTGGGAGACTGTCTGTGTCTCTGTCTGTCTGGGCCTCTGTCTTTCAGACTGTCTTTGTCTCTGTCTGGGAGACTGTGTGGGTCTCTGTCTGTCTGGGTCTCTGTCTGGAAGACTGTCTGGGATACTGTCTGTGTCTCTGTCTGTTTGGGTCTCTGGCTTTGAGACTGTCTTTGTCTCTGTCTGGGAGACTGTCTGTGTCTCTGTCTGTCTGGGCCTCTGTCTTTGAGACTGTCTTTGTCTCTGTCTGGGAGACTGTGTGGGTCACTGTCTGGGAGACTGTCTAGGAGACTGACTGTGTCTCTGTCAATCTGGGTCTCTGTCTGGAAGACTGTCTGGGAGACTGTCTGTGTCTCTGTCTGTGTGTCCTCAGTCTGGGAGACTGTCTGGGTTTCTGTCTGGGAGACTGTTTTGTCTCTGTCTGGGAGACTGTCTGTGTCTCTGTCTGGGAGACTGTCTGGGAGACTGTCTGTGTCTCTGTCTGCGTGGTTCTCTGTCTGGGAGACTGTCTGGGAGACTGACTGTGTTTCTGTCTGTCTGGTTCTCTGTCTGGGAGACTGTCTGGGAGACTGTCTGTGTCTCTGTCTGTCTGGGCCTCTGTCTTTGAGACTGTCTTTGTCTCTGTCTGGGAGACTGTCTGTGTCTCTGTCTGTGGGTCTCTGTCTGGGAGACTGTCTGTGTCTCTGTCTCTGTGGGTCTCTGTCTGGGAGACTGTCTTGGAGACTGTCTGTGTCTCTGTCTGTCTGTTTCTCTGTCTGGCAGACTGTCTGGGAGATTGACTGTGTTTCTGTCTGTCTGGTTCTCTGTCTGGGAGACTGTCTGGGAGACTGTCTGTGTCTCTGTCTGTCTGGGCCTCTGTCTTTGAGACTGTCTTTGTCTCTGTCTGGGAGACTGTCTGTGTCTCTGTTTATGTGGGTCTCTGTCTGGGAGACTGACTGTGTCTCTCTGCCTGTCTGGGTCTCTGTCTGGGAGACTGTCTGGGAGAATGACTGTGTCTCTGTCTGTCTGGGTCTCTGTCTGTGTCTCTGTCTGTGTGTGTCTCATTCTGGGATACTGTCTGGGAGACTGTCTGTGTCTCTGTCTGTGTGTGTCTCATTCTGGGATACTGTCTGGGAGACTGTCTGTGTCTCTGTCTGTCTGGGCCTCTGTCTTTGAGACTGTCTTTGTCTCTGTCTGGGAGACTGTCTATGTCTCCGTCTGTGTGGGTCTCAGTCTGGAAGATTGTCTGGGTTTCTGTCTGGGAGACTGTCTTTGTCTCTGTCTGGGAGACTGTCTGTGTCTCTGTCTGTGTGGGTCTCAGTCTGGGAGACTGTCTGGGAGACTGTCTGTGTCTCTGTCTGGGAGACTGTCTGTGTCTCTGTCTGTGTGTTTCTCTGTCTGGGAGACTGTCTGTGTCTCTGTCTGTGTGGGTCTCTGTCTGTGAGACTGTCTGGTAGACTGACTGTGTCTCAGTCTGTTTGGGTCTCTGTCTGGAAGACTGTCTGGGAGACTGTCTGTGTTTCTGTCTGTCTGTGTCTCTGTCTGGGACTGTCTGTGTCTCTGTCTGCGTGGGTCTCTGTCTGGGAGACTGTCTGGAGACTGTCTGTGTCTCTGTCTGTCTGGGTCTCTGTCTGGAAGACTGTCTGAGAGACTGTCTGTGTTCTGTCTGTCTGGGCCTCTGTCTTTGAGACTGTCTTTGTCTCTGTCTGGAGACTGTGTGGGTCTCTGTCTGGGAGACTGTCTGGGAGACTGTCTGTGTCTCTGTCTGTTTGGGTCTCTGCTTTGAGTGTCTTTGTCTCTGTCTGTGGGGACTGTCTGTGTCTCTGTCTGTCTGGGTCTCTGTCTGGAAGACTGTCTGGGAGACTGTCTGTGTTTCTGTCTGTCTGGGCCTCTGTCTTTGAGACTGTCTTTGTCTCTGTCTGGGAGACTGTGTGGGTCTCTGTCTGGGAGACTGTCTGGAGACTGACTGTGTCTCTGTCTGGGTCTCTGTCTGAGAAGACTGTCTGGGAGACAGTCTGTGTCTATGTCTGTTTGAGTCTCTGTCTTTGAGACTGTCTTTGTCTCTGTCTGGGAGACTGTCTGTGTCTCTGTCTGTGTGTGTCTCTGTCTGGGAGACTGTCTGTGTTCTCTGTCTGCGTGGGTCTCTGTCTGGAGACTGTCTGGGAGAATGACTGTGTCTCTGTCTGTCTGGGTCTCTGTCTGGGAGACTGTCTGGAAGACTGTCTGTGTCTCTGTCTGTCTGGGCCTCTGTCTTTGAGACTGTCTTTGTCTCTGTCTGGGAGACTGTCTAGGAGACTGACTGTCTCTGTCTGTCTGGATCTCTGTCTGGAAGACTGTCTGAGAGAGTGTGTGTGTCTGTCTGTCTGGAGTCTCTGTCTGGGAGACTGTCTGGAGACTGTCTCCCAGACTGTCTCTGAGACTGTCTGTGTCTCAGTCTGTTTGGCTCTCTGTCTGGAAGACTGTCTGGGAGACTGTCTGTGTTTCTGTCTGTCTGTGTCTCTGTCTGGGACACTGTCTGTGTCTCTGTCTGCGTGGGTCTCTGTCTGGGAGACTGTCTGTGAGACTGACTGTGTCTCTGTCTGTCTGGGTCTCTGTCTGGAAGACTGTCTGGGAGACTGTCTGTGTTTCTGTCTGTCTGGGCCTCTGTCTTTGAGACTGTCTTTGTCTCTGTCTGGGAGACTGTGTGGGTCTCTGTCTGGGAGAGTGTCTGGGAGACTGTCTGTGTCTCTGTCTGTCTGGGCCTCTGTCTTTCAGACTGTCTTTGTCTCTGTCTGGGAGACTGTGTGGGTCTCTGTCTGTCTGGGTCTCTGTCTGGAAGACTGTCTGGGATACTGTCTGTGTCTCTGTCTGTTTGGGTCTCTGGCTTTGAGACTGTCTTTGTCTCTGTCTGTGAGACTGACTGTGTCTCTGTCTGGAAGACTGTCTGGGAGACTGTCTGTGTTTCTGTCTGTCTGGGCCTCTGTCTTTGAGACTGTCTTTGTCTCTGTCTGGGAGACTGTCTGGGTCTCTGTCTGGGAGACTGTCTAGGGAGACTGACTGTGTCTCTGTCAATCTGGGTCTCTGTCTGGAAGACTGTCTGGGAGACTGTCTGTGTCTATGTCTGTTTGAGTCTCTGTCTTTGAGACTGTCTTTGTCTCTGTCTAGGAGACTGTCTGTGTCTCTGTCTGTGTGTCTCAGTCTGGGAGACTGTCTGGGTTTCTGTCTGGGAGACTGTTTTGTCTCTGTCTGGGAGACTGTCTGTGTCTCTCTGTCTGTGTCTCTGTCTGGGAGACTGTCTGGGAGACTGTCTGTGTCTCTGTCTGCGTGGTTCTCTGTCTGGGAGACTGTCTGGGAGACTGACTGTGTCTCTGTCTGTCTGGGTTCTCTGTCTGGGAGACTGTCTGGGAGACTGTCTGAGACTGTCTGTGTCTCTCTCTGGAGACTGTCTGTGTCTCTGTCTGTGTGTGTCATTCTGGGAGACTGTCTGGGAGACTGTCTGTGTCTCTGTCTGTCTGGTCCTCTGTCTTTGAGACTGTCTTTGTCTCTGTCTGGGAGACTGTCTATGTCTCCGTCTGTGTGGGTCTCAGTCTGGAAGACTGTCTGGGTTTCTGTCTGGGAGACTGTCTTTGTCTCTGTCTGGGAGACTGTCTGTGTCTCTGTCTGTGTTGGTTTCCTCTGGGAGACTGTCTGGGAGTCTGTCTGGGGACTGTCTGGGAGACTGTCTGTGTCTCTGTCTGTCTGTGTCTCTGTCTGGGTCTCTGTCTGGGAGACTGTCTGTGTCTCTGTCTGTGTGGGTTTCAGTCTGGGAGACTGTCTGGGAGACAGTCTGCGAGACTGTCTGTGTCTCTGTCTGGGAGACTGTCTGTGTCTCTGTCTGTGTGTTTCTCTGTCTGGGAGACTGTCTGTGTCTCTGTCTGTGTGGGTCTCTGTCTGTGAGACTGTCTGGTAGACTGACTGTGTCTCAGTGTTTGAGTCTCTGTCTGGAAGACTGTCTGAGGAGACTGTCTGTTTCTGTCTGTCTGTGTCTCTGTCTGGGAGACTGTCTGTGTCTCTGTCTGCGTGGGTCTCTGTCTGGGAGACTGTCTGTGAGACTGACTGTGTCTCTGTCTGTCTGGGTCTCTGTCTGGAAGACTGTCTGGGAGACTGTCTGTGTTTCTGTCTGTCTGGGCCTCTGTCTTTGAGACTGTCTTTGTCTCTGTCTGGGAGACTGTGTGGGTCTCTGTCTGGGAGAGTGTCTGGGAGACTGTCTGTGTCTCTGTCTGTCTGGGCCTCTGTCTTTCAGACTGTCTTTGTCTCTGTCTGGGAGACTGTCTGGGTCTCTGTCTGTCTGGGTCTCTGTCTGGAAGACTGTCTGGGAGACTGTCTGTGTTTCTGTCTGTCTGGGTCTCTGTCTTTGAGACTGTCTTTGTCTCTGTCTGGGAGACTGTGTGGGTCTCTGTCTGGGAGACTGTCTAGGAGACTGACTGTGTCTCTGTCTGTCTGGGTCTCTGTCTGGAAGACTGTCTGGGAGACTGTCTGTGTCTATGTCTGTTTGAGTCTCTGTCTTTGAGACTGTCTTTGTCTCTGTCTGGGAGACTGTCTGTGTCTCTGTCTGTGTGTGACTCAGTCTGGGAGACTGTCTGGGTTTCTGTCTGGGAGACTGTTTTTGTCTCTGTCTGGGAGACTGTCTGTGTCTCTGTCTGTCTGTGTCTCTGTCTGGGAGACTGTCTGGGAGACTGTCTGTGTCTCTGTCTGTGGTTTCTCTGTCTGGGAGACTGTCTTTGTCTCTGTCTGTGAGACTGACTGTGTCTCTGTCTGTCTGGGTCTCTGTCTGGAAGACTGTCTGGTAGACTGTCTGTGTTTCTGTCTGTCTGGGCCTCTGTCTGGGAGACTGTCTGTGTCTCTGTCTGTCTGGGTCTCTGTCTGGGAGACTGTCTGGGAGACTGTCTGTGTCTCTGTCTGTCTGGGCCTCTGTCTTTGAGACTGTCTTTGTCTCTGTCTGGGAGTTGTGGAGTCTCTGTCTGGGAGTCTGTGAGACTGTCTGTGTCTCTGTCTGTCTGGGCCTCTGTCTTTCAGACTGTCTTTGTCTCTGTCTGGGAGACTGTCTGGGTCTCTGTCTGTCTGGGTCTCTGTCTGGAAGACTGTCTGGGAGACTGTCTGTGTTTCTGTCTGTCTGGGTCTCTGTCTTTGAGACTGTCTTTGTCTCTGTCTGGGAGACTGTGTGGGTCTCTGTCTGGGAGACTGTCTAGGAGACTGACTGTGTCTCTGTCAATCTGGGTCTCTGTCTGGAAGACTGTCTGGGAGACTGTCTGTGTCTATGTCTGTTTGAGTCTCTGTCTTTGAGACTGTCTTTGTCTCTGTCTGGGAGACTGTCTGTGTCTCTGTCTGTGTGTGACTCAGTCTGGGAGACTGTCTGGGTTTCTGTCTGGGAGACTGTTTTTGTCTCTGTCTGGGAGACTGTCTGTGTCTCTGTCTGTCTGTGTCTCTGTCTGGGAGACTGTCTGGGAGACTGTCTGTGTCTCTGTCTGCGTGGTTCTCTGTCTGGGAGACTGTCTGGGAGACTGACTGTGTTTCTGTCTGTCTGGTTCTCTGTCTGGGAGACTGTCTGGGAGACTGTCTGTGTCTCTGTCTGTCTGGGCCTCTGTCTTTGAGATTGTCTTTGTCTCTGTCTGGGAGACTGACTGTGTTTCTGTCTGTCTAGTTCTCTGTCTGGGAGACTGTCTGGAAGACTGTCTGTGTCTCTGTCTATGTGGGTCTCTGTCTGGGAGACTGACTGTGTCTCTGTCTGTGTGGGTCTCTGTCTGTGAGACTGTCTGGGAGACTGACTGTGTCTCTGTCTGTCTGGGTCTCTGTCTGGAAGACTGTCTGGGAGACTGTCTGTGTCTCTGTCTGTCTGTGTCTCTGTCTGGGAGACTGTCTGTGTCTGTCTGGGTCTCTGTGGGAGACTGTCTGTGTGTCTGTCTGTCTGGTCTCTGTCTGGGAGACTGTCTGGGAGACAGTCTGCGAGACTGTCTGTGTCTCTGTCTGGGAGACTGTCTGTGTCTCTGTCTGTGTGTGTCTCTGTCTGGGAGACTGTCTGGGAGACTGACTGTGTCTCTGTCTGTCTGGGTCTCTGTCTGGCAGACTGTCTGGAGACTGTCTGTCTCTCTGTCTGTCTGGGCCTCTGTCTTTGGGACTGTCTTTGTCTCTGTCTGGGAGACTGTCTGGAGACTGTCTGTGTCTCTGTCTGGAAGACTGTCTGGAGACTGTCTGTGTGTCTGTCTGTCTGGTCTCTGTCTGGGAGACTGTCTGTGTCTCTGTCTGTGTGGGTCTCTGTCTGGGAGACTGTCTGGGAGACTGTCTGTGAGACTGTCTGTGTCTCTCTGTCTCTGAGACTGTCTGTGTCTCTGTCTGTGTGTGTCTCAGTCTGGGAGACTGTCTGGGTTTCTGTCTGGGAGACTGTCTGTGTCTCTGTCTGGGAGACTGTCTGTGTCTCTGTCTGTCTGTGTCTCTCTGTCTGGGAGACTGTCTGGGAGACTGTCTGTGTCTCTGTCTGCGTGGTTCTCTGTCTGGGAGACTGTCTGGGGACTGTCTGTGTTTCTCTGTCTGTCTGGTTCTCTGTCTGGAGACTGTCTGGGAGACTGTCTGTGTCTCTGTCTGTCTGGGCCTCTGTCTTTGAGACTGTCTTTGTCTCTGTCTGGGAGACTGTCTGTGTCTCTGTCTGTCTAGTTCTCTGTCTGGGAGACTGTCTGGGAGACTGTCTGTGTCTCTGTCTGTGTGGTCTCTGTCTGGAGACTGTCTGTGTCTCTGTCTGTGGGTCTCTGTCTGGGAGACTGTCTGGAGACTGTCTGTGTCTCTGTCTGTCTGGGTCTCTGTCTGGAAGACTGTCTGGGAGACTGTCTGTGTTTGTCTGTCTGTGTCTCTGTCTGGGAGACTGTCTGTGTCTCTGTCTGTGTGGGTCTCTGTCTGGGAGACTGTCTGTTTGTCTGTCTGTGTCTGGGTCTCTGTCTGGGAGACTGTCTGGGAGAGTCTGGAGACTGTCTGTGTCTCTGTCTGGGAGACTGTCTGTGTTTCTGTCTGTGTGGGTCTCTGTCTGGGAGACTGTCTGGGAGAATGACTGTGTCTCTGTCTGGGTCTCTGTCTGGCAGACTGTCTGGTAGGCTGTCTGTGTCTCTGTCTGTCTGGGCCTCTGTCTTTGAGACTGTCTTTGTCTCTGTCTGGAGACTGTCTCTGGAGACTGTCTGTGTCTCTGTCTGGAAGACTGTCAGGGAGACTGTCTGTGTGTCTGTCTGTCTGGGTCTCTGTCTGGGAGACTGTCTGTGTCTCTGTCTGTGTGGGTTTCAGTCTGGGAGACTGTCTGGGAGACTGTCTGCGAGACTGTCTGTGTCTCTGTCTGGGAGACTGTCTGTGTCTCTGTCTGTGTGTGTCTCATTCTGGGAGACTGTCTGGGAGACTGTCTGTGTCTCTGTCTGTCTGGGCCTCTGTCTTTGAGACTGTCTTTGTCTCTGTCTGGGAGACTGTCTGTGTCTCTGTCTGTGTGGGTCTCAGTCTGGGAAGATTGTCTGGGTTTCTGTCTGGGAGACTGTCTTTGTCTCTGTCTAGGAGACTGTCTGTGTCTCTGTCTGTGTTGGTTTCACTCCGGGAGACTGTCTGGGAGTCTGTCTGGGAGTCTGTCTGGGAGTCTGTCTGGAAGACTGTCTGGGAGACTGTCTGTGTCTCTGTCTGTCTGTGTCTCTGTCTGGGTCTCTGTCTGGGAGACTGTCTGTGTCTCTGTCTGTGTGGGTTTCAGTCTGGGAGACTGTCTGGGAGACAGTCTGCGAGACTGTCTGTGTCTCTGTCTGGGAGACTGTCTGTGTCTCTGTCTGTGTGTTTCTCTGTCTGGGAGACTGTCTGTGTCTCTGTCTGTGTGGGTCTCTGTCTGTGGAGACTGTCTGGTAGACTGTCTGTGTCTCTGTCTGTCTGGGTCTCTGTCTGGAAGACTGTCTGGGAGACTGTCTGTGTTTCTGTCTGTCTGTGTCTCTGTCTGGGACACTGTCTGTGTCTCTGTCTGTGGGTCTCTCACAGGAGACTGTCTGTGACTGACTGTGTCTCTGTCTGTCTGGGTCTCTGTCTGGAAGACTGTCTGGGAGACTGTCTGTGTTTCTGTCTGTCTGGGCCTCTGTCTTTGAGACTGTCTTTGTCTCTGTCTGGGAGACTGTGTGGAGTCTCTGTCTGGGAGAGTGTCTGGAGACTGTCTGTGTCTCTGTCTGTCTGGGCCTCTGTCTTTCAGACTGTCTTTGTCTCTGTCTGGGAGACTGTGTGGGTCTCTGTCTGTCTGGGTCTCTGTCTGGAAGACTGTCTGGGAGACTGTCTGTGTCTCTGTCTGTTTGGTCTCTGGCTTTGAGACTGTCTTTGTCTCTGTCTGAGACTGCTGTGTCTCTGTCTGTCTGGGTCTCTGTCTTTGAGACTGTCTTTGTCTCTGTCTGGGAGACTGTGTGAGGTCTCTGTCTGGGAGACTGTCTAGAGGACTGACTGTGTCTCTGTCAATCTGAGTCTCTGTCTGGAAGACTGTCTGGGAGACTGTCTGTGTCTATGTCTGTTTAGTCTCTGTCTTTGAGACTGTCTTTGTCTCTGTCTAGGAGACTGTCTGTCTGTCTGTGTGTGTGTGACTGTCTGGGAGACTGTCTGGGTTTCTGTCTGGGAGACTGTTTTGTCTCTGTCTGGGAGACTGTCTGTGTCTCTGTCTGTCTGTGTCTCTGTCTGGGAGACTGTCTGGGAGACTGTCTGTGTCTCTGTCTGCGTGGTTCTCTGTCTGGGAGACTGTCTGGGAGACTGACTGTGTTTCTGTCTGTCTGGTTCTCTGTCTGGGAGACTGTCTGGGAGACTGTCTGCGAGACTGTCTGTGTCTCTGTCTGGGAGACTGTCTGTGTCTCTGTCTGTGTGTGTCTCTTCTGGGAGACTGTCTGGGGAGACTGTCTGTGTCTCTGTCTGTCTGGGCCTCTGTCTTTGAGACTGTCTTTGTCTCTGTCTGGGAGACTGTCTATGTCTCCGTTTGTGTGGGTCTCAGTCTGGAAGATTGTCTGGGTTTCTGTCTGGGAGACTGTCTTTGTCTCTGTCTAGGAGACTGTCTGTGTCTCTGTCTGTGTTGGTTTCACTCCGGAGACTGTCTGGGAGTCTGTCTGGGAGACTGTCTGGGAGACTGTCTGTGTCTCTGTCTGGGTCTCTGTCTGGGAGACTGTCTGTGTCTCTGTCTGTGTGGGTTTCTGTCTGGGAGACTGTCTGGGACTGTCTGCGAGACTGTCTGTGTCTCTGTCTGGGAGACTGTCTGTGTCTCTGTCTGTGTGTTTCTCTGTCTGGGAGACTGTCTGTGTCTCTGTCTGTGGAGTCTCTGTCTGTGAGACTGTCTCTGTAGACTGTCTGTGTCTCTGTCTGTCTGGTCTCTGTCTGGAAGACTGTCTGGGAGACTGTCTGTGTTTCTGTCTGTCTGTGTCTCTGTCTGGGAGACTGTCTGTGTCTCTGTCTGCGTGGGTCTCTGTCTGGGAGACTGTCTGTGAGACTGACTGTGTCTCTGTCTGTCTGGGTCTCTGTCTGGAAGACTGTCTGGGAGACTGTCTGTGTTTCTGTCTGTCTGGGCCTCTGTCTTTGAGACTGTCTTTGTCTCTGTCTGGGAGACTGTGTGGGTCTCTGTCTGGGAGACTGTCTGGGAGACTGTCTGTGTCTCTGTCTGTCTGGGCCTCTGTCTTTTGGAGACTGTCTTTGTCTCTGTCTGGGAGACTGTGTGGGTCTCTGTCTGGGAGACTGTCTAGGAGACTGACTGTGTCTCTGTCTGTCTGGGTCTCTGTCTGGAAGACTGTCTGGGAGACTGTCTGTGTCTATGTCTGTTTGAGTCTCTGTCTTTGAGACTGTCTTTGTCTCTGTCTGGGAGACTGTCTGTGTCTCTGTCTGTGTGTGACTCAGTCTGGGAGACTGTCTGGGTTTCTGTCTGGGAGACTGTTTTTGTCTATGTCTGTTTGAGTCTCTGTCTTTGAGACTGTCTTTGTCTCTGTCTGGGAGACTGTCTGTGTCTCTGTCTGTCTGTGTCTCTGTCTGGGAGACTGTCTGGGAGACTGTCTGTGTCTCTGTCTGCGTGGTTCTCTGTCTGGGAGACTGTCTGGGAGACTGACTGTGTTTCTGTCTGTCTGGTTCTCTGTCTGGGAGACTGTCTGGGAGACTGTCTGTGTCTCTGTCTGTCTGGGCCTCTGTCTTTGAGATTGTCTTTGTCTCTGTCTGGGAGACTGACTGTGTTTCTGTCTGTCTAGTTCTCTGTCTGATGGACTGTCTGGAAGACTGTCTGTGTCTCTGTCTATGTGGGTCTCTGTCTGGGAGACTGACTGTGTCTCTGTCTGTCTGGGTCTCTGTCTGGGAGACTGTCTGGGAGAATGACTGTGTCTCTGTCTGTCTGGGTCTCTGTCTGGGAGACTGTCTGTGTCTCTGTCTGTCTGGGCCTCTGTCTTTCAGACTGTCTTTGTCTCTGTCTGGGAGACTGTGTGGGTCTCTCTCTGTCTGGGTCTCTGTCTGGAAGACTGTCTGGGATACTGTCTGTGTCTCTGTCTGTTTGGGTCTCTGGCTTTGAGACTGTCTTTGTCTCTGTCTGTGAGACTGACTGTGTCTCTGTCTGTCTGGGTCTCTGTCTGGAAGACTGCCTGGGAGACTGTCTGTGTTTCTGTCTGTCTGGGCCTCTGTCTTTGAGACTGTCTTTGTCTCTGTCTGGGAGACTGTGTGGGTCTCTGTCTGGGAGACTGTCTAGGAGACTGACTGTGTCTCTGTCAATCTGGGTCTCTGTCTGGAAGACTGTCTGGGAGACTGTCTGTGTCTATGTCTGTTTGGGTCTCTGGCTTTGAGACTGTCTTTGTCTCTGTCTGGGAGACTGTCTGTGTCTCTGTCTGTGTGTGTCTCAGTCTGGGAGACTGTCTGGGTTTCTGTCTGGGAGACTGTTTTGTCTCTGTCTGGGAGACTGTCTGTGTCTCTGTCTGTCTGTTTCTCTGTCTGGGAGACTGTCTGGGAGACTGTCTGTGTCTCTGTCTGCGTGGTTTCTCTGTCTGGGAGACTGTCTGGGAGACTGCTGTGTTTCTGTCTGTCTGGTTCTCTGTCTGGGAGACTGTCTGGGAGACTGTCTGTGTCTCTGTCTGTCTGGGCCTCTGTCTTTGAGACTGTCTTTGTCTCTGTCTGGGGACTGTCTGTGTCTCTGTCTGTCTGGGTCTCTGTCTGGGAGACTGTCTTGGGGACTGTCTGTGTCTCTGTCTGTCTGTTTCTCTGTCTGGGAGACTGTGTTTCTGTCTGTCTGGTTCTCTGTCTGGGAGCTGTCTGGGAGACTGTCTGTTTCTCTGTCTGAGGACTGTCTGGGAGACTGTCTGTGTTTCTGTCTGTGTGGGTCTCTGTCTGGGAGACTGTCTGGAAGACTGTCTGTGTCTCTGTCTGTCTGGGCCTCTGTCTTGAGACTGTCTTTGTCTCTGTCTGGGAGACTGTCTGGAGACTGTCTGTGTCTCTGTCTGTCTGGATCTGTCTGGAAGACTGTCAGGGAGACTGTCTGTGTCTCTGTCTGTCTGGGTCTCTGTCTAGAGACTGTGTCTCTGTCTGTGTGGTTTCAGTCTGGGAGACTGTCTGGGAGACTGTCTGCGAGACTGTCTGTGTCTCTGTCTGTGTGTCTCTTCTGGAGACTGTCTGAGGAGACTGTCTGTGTCTCTGTCTGTCTGGGTCTCTGTCTTTTTGAGACTGTCTTTGTCTCTGTCTGGGAGACTGTCTGGGAGACTGTCTGTGTCTCTGTCTGGTGGTTCTCTGTCTGGGAGACTGTCTGGGAGACTGTCTGTGTCTCTGTCTGTGTGGTTCTCTGTCTGGGAGACTGTCTGGGAGACTGTCTGTGTTTCTGTCTGTCTGGTTCTCTGTCTGGGAGACTGTCTGGGAGACTGTCTGTGTCTCTGTCTGTCTGGGCCTCTGTCTTTGAGACTGTCTTTGTCTCTGTCTGGGAGACTGTCTGTGTCTCTGTCTACTGTGGTTCTCTGTCTGGAGACTGTCTGTGTCTCTGTCTGTCTGGGTCTCTGTCTGGGAGACTGTCTGGGAGACTGTCTGTGTCTCTGTCTGCGTGGTTCTCTGTCTGGGAGACTGTCTGGGAGACTGACTGTGTTTCTGTCTGTCTGGTTCTCTGTCTGGGAGACTGTCTGGGAGACTGTCTGTGTCTCTGTCTGTCTGGGCCTCTGTCTTTGAGACTGTCTTTGTCTCTGTCTGGGAGACTGTCTGTGTCTCTGTCTATGTGGGTCTCTGTCTGGGAGACTGACTGTGTCTCTGCCTGTCTGGGTCTCTGTCTGGGAGACTGTCTTGGAGACTGTCTGTGTCTCTGTCTGTCTGTTTCTCTGTCTGGGAGACTGTCTGTGTCTCTGTCTATGTGGGTCTCTGTCTGGGAGACTGACTGTGTCTCTGCCTGTCTGGGTCTCTGTCTGGGAGACTGTCTTGGAGACTGTCTGTGTCTCTGTCTGTCTGTTTCTCTGTCTGGGAGACTGACTGTGTTTCTGTCTGTCTGGTTCTCTGTCTGGGAGACTGTCTGGGAGACTGTCTGTTTCTCTGTCTGGGAGACTGTCTGGGAGACTGTCTGTGTTTCTGTCTGCGTGGGTCTCTGTCTAGGAGACTGTCTGGGAGAATGACTGTGTCTCTGTCTGTCTGGGTCTCTGTCTGGCAGACTGTCTGGAAGACTGTCTGTGTCTCTGTCTGTCTGGGCCTCTGTCTTTGAGACTGTCTTTGTCTCTGTCTGGGAGACTGTCTAGGAGACTGACTGTGTCTCTGTCTGTCTGGATCTCTGTCAGGGAGACTGTCTGGGAGACTGTCTGTGTGTCTGTCTGTCTGGGTCTCTGTCTGTGTGGGTTTCAGTCTGGGAGACTGTCTGGGAGACAGTCTGCGAGACTGTCTGTGTCTCTGTCTGGGAGACTGTCTGTGTCTCTGTCTGTGTGTGTCTCTGTCTGGGAGACTGTCTGGGAGACTGACTGTGTCTCTGTCTGTCTGGGACTCTGTCTGGCAGACTGTCTGGAAGACTGTCTGTGTCTCTGTCTGTCTGGGCCTCTGTCTTTGAGACTGTCTTTGTCTCTGTCTGGGAGACTGTCTAGGAGACTGACTGTGTCTCTGTCTGGAAGACTGTCAGGGAGACTGTCTGTGTGTCTGTCTGTCTGGGTCTCTGTCTGGGAGACTGTCTGTGTCTCTGTCTGTGTGGGTTTCAGTCTGGGAGACTGTCTGGGAGACAGTCTGTGAGACTGTCTGTGTCTCTGTCTGGGAGACTGTCTGTGTCTCTGTCTGTGTGTGTCTCATTCTGGGATACTGTCTGGGAGACTGTCTGTGTCTCTGTCTGTCTGGGTCTCTGTCTGGGAGACTGTCTGTGTCTCTGTCTGTCTGGGCCTCTGTCTTTCAGACTGTCTTTGTCTCTGTCTGGGAGACTGTGTGGGTCTCTGTCTGTCTGGGTCTCTGTCTGGAAGACTGTCTGGGATACTGTCTGTGTCTCTGTCTGTTTGGGTCTCTGGCTTTGAGACTGTCTTTGTCTCTGTCTGGAGACTGACTGTGTCTCTGTCTGTCTGGGTCTCTGTCTGGAAGACTGTCTGGGAGACTGTCTGTGTTTCTGTCTGTCTGGTCCTCTGTCTTTGAGACTGTCTTTGTCTCTGTCTGGGAGACTGTGTGGGTCTCTGTCTGGGAGACTGTCTAGGAGACTGACTGTGTCTCTGTCAATCTGGGTCTCTGTCTGGAAGACTGTCTGGGAGACTGTCTGTGTCTATGTCTGTTTGAGTCTCTGTCTTTGAGACTGTCTTTGTCTCTGTCTGGGAGACTGTCTGTGTCTCTGTCTGTGTGTGACTCAGTCTGGGAGACTGTCTGGGTTTCTGTCTGGGAGACTGTTTTTGTCTCTGTCTGGGAGACTGTCTGTGTCTCTGTCTGTCTGTGTCTCTGTCTGGGAGACTGTCTGGGAGACTGTCTGTGTCTCTGTCTGCGTGGTTCTCTGTCTGGGAGACTGTCTGGGAGACTGACTGTGTTTCTGTCTGTCTGGTTCTCTGTCTGGGAGACTGTCTGGGAGACTGTCTGTGTCTCTGTCTGTCTGGGCCTCTGTCTTTGAGACTGTCTTTGTCTCTGTCTGGGAGACTGTCTGTGTCTCTGTCTATGTGGGTCTCTGTCTGGGAGACTGACTGTGTCTCTGCCTGTCTGGGTCTCTGTCTGGGAGACTGTCTTGGAGACTGTCTGTGTCTCTGTCTGTCTGTTTCTCTGTCTGGGAGACTGTCTGGGAGACTGACTGTGTTTCTGTCTGTCTGGTTCTCTGTCTGGGAGACTGTCTGGGAGACTGTCTGTTTCTCTGTCTGGGAGACTGTCTGTGTTTCTGTCTGCGTGGGTCTCTGTCTGGGAGAATGACTGTGTCTCTGTCTGTCTGGGTCTCTGTCTGGCAGACTGTCTGGAAGACTGTCTGTGTCTCTGTCTGTCTGGGCCTCTGTCTTTGAGACTGTCTTTGTCTCTGTCTGGGAGACTGTCTAGGAGACTGACTGTGTCTCTGTCTGTCTGGATCTCTGTCTGGAAGACTGTCAGGGAGACTGACTGTGTCTCTGTCTGTCTGGATCTCTGTCTGGAAGACTGTCTGGGAGACTGTCTGTGTGTCTGTCTGTCTGGGTCTCTGTCTGGGAGACTGTCTGTGTCTCTGTCTGTGTGGGTTTCAGTCTGGGAGACTGTCTGGGAGACTGTCTGGAGACTGTCTGTGTCTCTGTCTGGGAGACTGTCTGGGAGACTGTCTGTGTCTCTGTCTGTCTGGGCCTCTGTCTTTGAGACTGTCTTTGTCTCTGTCTGGGAGACTGTCTGTGTCTCTGTCTATGTGGGTCTCTGTCTGGGAGACTGTCTGTGTCTCTGTCTGTCTGGGTCTCTGTCTGGGAGACTGTCTTGGAGACTGTCTGTGTCTCTGTCTGTCTGTTTCTCTGTCTGGGAGACTGTCTGGGAGACTGACTGTGTTTCTGTCTGTCTGGTTCTCTGTCTGGGAGACTGTCTGGGAGACTGTCTGTTTCTCTGTCTGGGAGACTGTCTGTGTTTCTGTCTGTGTGGGTCTCTGTCTGGGAGACTGTCTGGGAGAATGACTGTGTCTCTGTCTGTCTGGGTCTCTGTCTGGCAGACTGTCTGGAAGACTGTCTGTGTCTCTGTCTGTCTGGGCCTCTGTCTTTGAGACTGTCTTTGTCTCTGTCTGGGAGACTGTCTGGGAGACTGTCTGTGTCTCTGTCTGGAAGACTGTCAGGGAGACTGTCTGTGTGTCTGTCTGTCTGGGTCTCTGTCTGGGAGACTGTCTGTGTCTCTGTCTGTGTGGGTTTCAGTCTGGGAGACTGTCTGGGAGACAGTCTGCGAGACTGTCTGTGTCTCTGTCTGGGAGACTGTCTGTGTCTCTGTCTGTGTGTGTCTCATTCTGGGATACTGTCTGGGAGACTGTCTGTGTCTCTGTCTGTCTGGGCCTCTGTCTTTGAGACTGTCTTTGTCTCTGTCTGGGAGACTGTCTATGTCTCCGTCTGTGTGGGTCTCAGTCTGGAAGATTGTCTGGGTTTCTGTCTGGGAGACTGTCTTTGTCTCTGTCTAGGAGACTGTCTGTGTCTCTGTCTGTGTTGGTTTCACTCCGGGAGACTGTCTGGGAGTCTGTCTGGGAGACTGTCTGGGAGACTGTCTGTGTCTCTGTCTGTCTGTGTCTCTGTCTGGGTCTCTGTCTGGGAGACTGTCTGTGTCTCTGTCTGTGTGGGTTTCAGTCTGGGAGACTGTCTGGGAGACAGTCTGCGAGACTGTCTGTGTCTCTGTCTGTGTGGGTCTCTGTCTGTGAGACTGTCTGGTAGACTGACTGTGTCTCAGTCTGTTTGGGTCTCTGTCTGGAAGACTGTCTGGGAGACTGTCTGTGTTTCTGTCTGTCTGTGTCTCTGTCTGGGTTTCTGTCTGGGAGACTGTCTGTGTTTCTGTCTGCGTGGGTCTCTGTCTGGGAGACTGTCTGGGAGAATGACTGTGTCTCTGTCTGTCTGGGTCTCTGTCTGGCAGACTGTCTGGAAGACTGTCTGTGTCTCTGTCTGTCTGGGCCTCTGTCTTTGAGACTGTCTTTGTCTCTGTCTGGGAGACTGTCTAGGAGACTGACTGTGTCTCTGTCTGTCTGGATCTCTGTCAGGGAGACTGTCTGTGTGTCTGTCTGTCTGGGTCTCTGTCTGGGAGACTGTCTGTGTCTCTGTCTGTGTGTGTCTCTGTCTGGGAGACTGTCTGGGAGAATGACTGTGTATCTGTCTGTCTGGGTCTCTGTCTGGCAGACTGTCTGGAAGACTGTCTGTGTCTCTGTCTGTCTGGGCCTCTGTCTTTGAGACTGTCTTTGTCTCTGTCTGGGAGACTGTCTAGGAGACTGACTGTGTCTCTGTCTGGAAGACTGTCAGGGAGACTGTCTGTGTGTCTGTCTGTCTGGGTCTCTGTCTGGGAGACTGTCTGTGTCTCTGTCTGTGTGGGTTTCTGTCTGGGAGACTGTCTGGGAGACAGTCTGCGAGACTGTCTGTGTCTCTGTCTGGGAGACTGTCTGTGTCTCTGTCTGTGTGTGTCTCATTCTGGGATACTGTCTGGGAGACTGTCTGTGTCTCTGTCTGTCTGGGCCTCTGTCTTTGAGACTGTCTTTGTCTCTGTCTGGGAGACTGTCTATGTCTCCGTCTGTGTGGGTCTCAGTCTGGAAGATTGTCTGGGTTTCTGTCTGGGAGACTGTCTTTGTCTCTGTCTAGGAGACTGTCTGTGTCTCTGTCTGTGTTGGTTTCACTCCGGGAGACTGTCTGGAGTCTGTGGGAGACTGTCTGGGAGACTGTCTGTGTCTCTGTCTGTCTGTGTCTCTGTCTGGGTTTCTGTCTGGGAGACTGTCTGTGTCTCTGTCTGGGAGACTGTCTGTGTCTCTGTCTGCGTGGGTCTCTGTCTGGGAGACTGTCTGTGAGACTGACTGTGTCTCTGTCTGTCTGGGTCTCTGTCTGGAAGACTGTCTGGGAGACTGTCTGTGTTTCTGTCTGGAGTTTCTGTCTGGGAGACTGTCTGTGTCTCTGTCTGGGAGACTGTCTGTGTCTCTGTCTGTGTGGGTCTCTGTCTGGGAGACTGTCTGTGTCTCTGTCTGTCTGGGTCTCTGTCTGGCAGACTGTCTGGAAGACTGTCTGTGTCTCTGTCTGTCTGGGCCTCTGTCTTTGATACTGTCTTTGTCTCTGTCTGGGAGACTGTCTAGGAGACTGACTGTGTCTCTGTCTGTCTGGATCTCTGTCTGGAAGACTGTCAGGAGACTGTCTGTGTCTCTGTCTGTCTGGATCTCTGTCTGGAAGACTGTCAGGGAGACTGTCTGTGTGTCTGTCTGTCTGGGTCTCTGTCTGGGAGACTGTCTGTGTCTCTGTCTGTGTGGGTTTCAGTCTGGGAGACTGTCTGGGAGACAGTCTGCGAGACTGTCTGTGTCTCTGTCTGGGAGACTGTCTGTGAGACTGTCTGTGTCTCTGTCTGTCTGGGCCTCTGTCTTTGAGACTGTCTTTGTCTCTGTCTGTCTCTGTCTGGGAGACTGTCTGTGTCTCTGTCTGTGTGGGTCTCTGTCTGAGACTGTCTGGGAGACTGTCTGCGAGACTGTCTGTGTCTCTGTCTGTGTGGGTCTCTGTCTGTGAGACTGTCTGGTAGACTGACTGTGTCTCTGTCTGTTTGGGTCTCTGTCTGGAAGACTGTCTGGGAGACTGTCTGTGTTTCTGTCTGTCTGTGTCTCTGTCTGGGATTCTGTCTGGGAGACTGTCTGTGTCTCTGTCTGTGGGTCTCTGTCTGGGAGACTGTCTGGGAGAATGACTGTGTCTCTGTCTGTCTGGAGTCTCTGTCTGCAGACTGTCTGGAGACTGTCTGTGTCTCTGTCTGTCTGGGCCTCTGTCTTTGAGACTGTCTTTGTCTCTGTCTGGGAGACTGTCTAGGAGACTGACTGTGTCTCTGTCTGTCTGGATCTCTGTCTGGGAGACTGTCAGGGAGACTGTCTGTGTGTCTGTCTGTCTGTGTCTCTGTCTGGGAGACTGTCTGTGTCTCTGTCTGTGTGTGTCTCTGTCTGGGAGACTGTCTGGGAGAATGACTGTGTATCTGTCTGTCTGGGTCTCTGTCTGGCAGACTGTCTGGGAGACTGTCTGTGTCTCTGTCTGTCTGGGCCTCTGTCTTTGAGACTGTCTTTGTCTCTGTCTGGGAGACTGTCTAGGAGACTGACTGTGTCTCTGTCTGGAAGACTGTCAGGGAGACTGTCTGTGTGTCTGTCTGTCTGGGTCTCTGTCTGGGAGACTGTCTGTGTCTCTGTCTGTGTGGGTTTCTGTCTGAGACTGTCTGGGGACAGTCTGAGACTGTCTGTGTCTCTGTCTGGGAGACTGTCTGTGTCTCTGTCTGTGTGTGTCTCATTCTGGATACTGTCTGGGAGACTGTCTGTGTCTCTGTCTGTCTGGGCTCTCTGTCTTTGAGACTGTCTTTGTCTCTGTCTGGGAGACTGTCTATGTCTCCGTCTGTGTGGGTCTCAGTCTGGAAGATTGTCTGGGTTTCTGTCTGGGAGACTGTCTTTGTCTCTGTCTAGGAGACTGTCTGTGTCTCTGTCTGTGTTGGTTTCACTCCGGGAGACTGTCTGGGAGTCTGTCTGGGAGACTGTCTGGGAGACTGTCTGTGTCTCTGTCTGTCTGTGTCTCTGTCTGGGTTTCTGTCTGGGAGACTGTCTGTGTCTCTGTCTGGGAGACTGTCTGTGTCTCTGTCTGTGTGGGTCTCTGTCTGGGAGACTGTCTGTGAGACTGACTGTGTCTCTGTCTGTCTGGGTCTCTGTCTGGAAGACTGTCTGGGAGACTGTCTGTGTTTCTGTCTGGGTTTCTGTCTGGGAGACTGTCTGTGTCTCTGTCTGGGAGACTGTCTGTGTCTCTGTCTGCGTGGGTCTCTGTCTGGGAGACTGTCTGTGAGACTGACTGTGTCTCTGTCTGTCTGGGTCTCTGTCTGGAAGACTGTCTGGGAGACTGTCTGTGTTTCTGTCTGTCTGGGCCTCTGTCTTTGAGACTGTCTTTGTCTCTGTCTGGGAGACTGTGTGGGTCTCTGTCTGGGAGACTGTCTGGGAGACTGTCTGTGTCTCTGTCTGTCTGGGCCTCTGTCGTTCAGACTGTCTTTGTCTCTGTCTGGGAGACTGTGTGTCTCTGTCTGTCTGGGTCTCTGTCTTGAGACTGTCTAGGGATGCCTGTGTCTCTGTCTGTTTGGGTCTCTGTCTTTGAGACTGTCTTTGTCTCTGTCTGGGAGACTGTCTGGGAGACTGTCTGTGTCTCTGTCTGCGTGGTTCTCTGTCTGGGAGACTGTCTGGGAGACTGTCTGTGTTTCTGTCTGTCTGGTTCTCTGTCTGGGAGACTGTGGGAGACTGTCTGTGTCTCTGTCTGTCTGGGCCTCTGTCTTTGAGACTGTCTTTGTCTCTGTCTGGGAGACTGTCTGTGTCTCTGTCTATGTGGGTCTCTGTCTGGGAGACTGACTGTGTCTCTGCCTGTCTGGGTCTCTGTGGGAGACTGTCTTGGAGACTGTCTGTGTCTCTGTCTGTCTGTTTCTCTGTCTGGGAGACTGTCTGGGAGACTGTCTGTGTTTCTGTCTGTCTGGTTTCTCTCTCTGGGAGACTGTCTGGGAGACTGTCTGTTTCTCTGTCTGGAGACTGTGTTTCTGTCTGCGTGGAGTCTCTGTCTGGGAGAATGACTGTGTCTCTGTCTGTCTGGGTCTCTGTCTGGCAGACTGTCTGGAAGACTGTCTGTGTCTCTGTCTGTCTGGGCCTCTGTCTTTGATACTGTCTTTGTCTCTGTCTGGGAGACTGTCTAGGAGACTGTCTGTGTCTCTGTCTGTCTGGATCTCTGTCTGGAAGACTGTCTGGAGACTGTCTGTGTCTCTGTCTGTCTGGATCTCTGTCTGGAAGACTGTCTGGAGACTGTCTGTGTGTCTGTCTGTCTGGGTCTCTGTCTGGGAGACTGTCTGTGTCTCTGTCTGTGTAGGTTTCAGTCTGGGAGACTGTCTGGGAGACTGTCTGCGAGACTGTCTGTGTCTCTGTCTGGGAGACTGTCTGTGAGACTGTCTGTGTCTCTGTCTGTCTGGGCCTCTGTCTTTGAGACTGTCTTTGTCTCTGTCTGGGAGACTGTGTGGGTCTCTGTCTGGGAGACTGTCTGTGTCTCTGCCTGTCTGGGTCTCTGACTGGGAGGCTGTCTTGGAGACTGTCTGTGTCTCTGTCTGTCTGTTTCTCTGTCTGGGAGACTGTCTGGGAGACTGACTGTGTTTCTGTCTGTCTGGTTCTCTGTCTGGGAGACTGTCTGGGAGACTGTCTGTTTCTCTGTCTGGGAGACTGTCTGTGTTTCTGTCTGCGTGGGTCTCTGTCTGGGAGACTGTCTGGGAGAATGACTGTGTATCTGTCTGTCTGGGTCTCTGTCTGGCAGACTGTCTGGAAGACTGTCTGTGTCTCTGTCTGTCTGGGCCTCTGTCTTTGAGACTGTCTTTGTCTCTGTCTGGGAGACTGTCTAGGAGACTGACTGTGTCTCTGTCTGGAAGACTGTCAGGGAGACTGTCTGTGTGTCTGTCTGTCTGGGTCTCTGTCACAGGAGACTGTCTGTGTCTCTGTCTGTGTGGGTTTCAGTCTGGGAGACTGTCTGGGAGACAGTCTGCGAGACTGTCTGTGTCTCTGTCTGGGAGACTGTCTGTGTCTCTGTCTGTGTGTCTCATTCTGGGATACTGTCTGGGAGACTGTCTGTGTCTCTGTCTGTCTGGGCCTCTGTCTTTGAGACTGTCTTTGTCTCTGTCTGGAGAGAATGTCTATGTCTCCGTCTGTGTGGGTCTCAGTCTGGAAGATTGTCTGGGTTTCTGTCTGGGAGACTGTCTTTGTCTCTGTCTAGGAGACTGTCTGTGTCTCTGTCTGTGTTGGTTTCACTCCGGGAGACTGTCTGGGAGTCTGTCTGGGAGACTGTCTGGGAGACTGTCTGTGTCTCTGTCTGTCTGTGTCTCTGTCTGGGTCTCTGTCTGGGAGACTGTCTGTGTCTCTGTCTGTGTGGGTTTCAGTCTGGGAGACTGTCTGGGAGACAGTCTGGGAGACTGTCTGTGTCTCTGTCTGTGTGGGTCTCTGTCTGTGAGACTGTCTGGTAGACTGACTGTGTCTCTGTCTGTTTGGGTCTCTGTCTGGAAGACTGTCTGGGAGACTGTCTGTGTTTCTGTCTGTCTGTGTCTCTGTCTGGGTTTCTGTCTGGGAGACTGTCTGTGTTTCTGTCTGCGTGGGTCTCTGTCTAGGAGACTGTCTGGGAGAATGACTGTGTCTCTGTCTGTCTGGGTCTCTGTCTGGCAGACTGTCTGGAAGACTGTCTGTGTCTCTGTCTGTCTGGGCCTCTGTCTTTGAGACTGTCTTTGTCTCTGTCTGGGAGACTGTCTAGGAGACTGACTGTGTCTCTGTCTGTCTGGATCTCTGTCTGGAAGACTGTCAGGGAGACTGTCTGTGTGTCTGTCTGTCTGTGTCTCTGTCTGGGAGACTGTCTGTGTCTCTGTCTGTGTGTGTCTCTGTCTGGGAGACTGTCTGGGAGAATGACTGTGTATCTGTCTGTCTGGGTCTCTGTCTGGCAGACTGTCTGGAAGACTGTCTGTGTCTCTGTCTGTCTGGGCCTCTGTCTTTGAGACTGTCTTTGTCTCTGTCTGGGAGACTGTCTAGGAGACTGACTGTGTCTCTGTCTGGAAGACTGTCAGGGAGACTGTCTGTGTGTCTGTCTGTCTGGGTCTCTGTCTGGGAGACTGTCTGTGTCTCTGTCTGTGTGGGTTTCTGTCTGGGAGACTGTCTGGGAGACAGTCTGCGAGACTGTCTGTGTCTCTGTCTGGAGACTGTCTGTGTCTCTGTCTGTGTGTCTCATTCTAGGATACTGTCTGGAGACTGTCTGTGTCTCTGTCTGTCTGGGCCTCTGTCTTTGAGACTGTCTTTGTCTCTGTCTGGGAGACTGTCTGTGTCTCCGTCTGTGTGGGTCTCAGTCTGGAAGACTGTCTAGGTTTCTGTCTGGAGACTGTCTTTGTCTCTGTCTAGGAGACTGTCTGTGTCTCTGTCTGTGTTGGTTTCACTCAGGAGACTGTCTGGGAGTCTGTCTGTGTCTCTGTCTGTCTGTGTCTCTGTCTGGGTTTCTGTCTGGGAGACTGTCTGTGTCTCTGTCTGGGAGACTGTCTGTGTCTCTGTCTGCGTGGGTCTCTGTCTGGAGACTGTGAGACTGACTGTGTCTCTGTCTGTCTGAGTCTCTGTCTGGAAGACTGTCTGAGAGACTGTCTGTGTTTCTGTCTGGGTTTCTGTCTGGGAGACTGTCTGTGTCTCTGTCTGGGAGACTGTCTGTGTCTCTGTCTGCGTGGGTCTCTGTCTGGAGACTGTATGAGGACTGGCTGTGTCTCTGTCTGTCTGGGTCTCTGTCTGGAAGACTGTCTGGGAGACTGTCTGTGTTTCTGTCTGTCTGGGCCTCTGTCTTTGAGACTGTCTTTGTCTCTGTCTGAGACTGTGTGGGTCTCTGTCTGGGAGACTGTCTGGAGACTGTCTGTGTCTCTGTCTGTCTGGGCCTCTGTCGTTCAGACTGTCTTTGTCTCTGTCTGGGAGACTGTGTGTGTCTCTGTCTGTCTGAGTCTCTGTCTTGGAGACTGTCTGGGATACTGTCTGTGTCTCTGTCTGTTTTGGAGTCTCTGGCTTTGAGACTGTCTTTGTCTCTGTCTGGGAGACTGTCTGTGTTTCTGTCTGTCTGGGCCTCTGTCTTTGAGACTGTCTTTGTCTCTGTCTGGGAGACTGTGTGGGTCTCTGTCTGGGAGACTGTCTAGGAGACTGACTGTGTCTCTGTCAATCTGGGTCTCTGTCTGGAAGACTGTCTGGGAGACTGTCTGTGTCTCTGTCTGTGTGTGACTCAGTCTGGGAGACTGTCTGGGTTTCTGTCTGGGAGACTGTTTTTGTCTCTGTCTGGGAGACTGTCTGTGTCTCTGTCTGTCTGTGTCTCTGTCTGGGAGACTGTCTGGGTAGACTGTCTGTGTCTCTGTCTGCGTGGTTCTCTGTCTGGGTTTCTGTCTGGGGACTGTCTGTGTTTCTGTCTGTGGGTCTCTGTCTAGGAGACTGTCTGGGAGAATGACTGTGTCTCTGTCTGTCTGGGTCTCTGTCTGGAGACTGTCTGGGAGACTGTCTGTGTCTCTGTCTGTCTGGGCCTCTGTCTTTGAGACTGTCTTTGTCTCTGTCTGGGAGACTGTCTAGGAGACTGACTGTGTCTCTGTCTGTCTGGATCTCTGTCTGGAAGACTGTCAGGGAGACTGTCTGTGTTTCTGTCTGTCTGTGTCTCTGTCTGGGAGACTGTCTGTGTCTCTGTCTGTGTGTGTCTCTGTCTGGGAGACTGTCTGGGAGAATGACTGTGTATCTGTCTGTCTGGTCTCTGTCTGGCAGACTGTCTGGGAAGACTGTCTGTGTCTCTGTCTGTCTGGGCCTCTGTCTTTGAGACTGTCTTTGTCTCTGTCTGGGAGACTGTCTAGGAGACTGACTGTGTCTCTGTCTGGAAGACTGTCAGGGAGACTGTCTGTGTGTCTGTCTGTCTGGGTCTCTGTCTGGGAGACTGTCTGTGTCTCTGTCTGTGTGGGTTTCTGTCTGGGAGACTGTCTGGGAGACAGTCTGCGAGACTGTCTGTGTCTCTGTCTGGGAGACTGTCTGTGTCTCTGTCTGTGTGTGTCTCATTCTGGGATACTGTCTGGGAGACTGTCTGTGTCTCTGTCTGTCTGGGCCTCTGTCTTTGAGACTGTCTTTGTCTCTGTCTGGGAGACTGTCTATGTCTCCGTCTGTGTGGGTCTCAGTCTGGAAGATTGTCTGGGTTTCTGTCTGGGAGACTGTCTTTGTCTCTGTCTAGGAGACTGTCTGTGTCTCTGTCTGTGTTGGTTTCACTCCGGGAGACTGTCTGGGAGTCTGTCTGTGTCTCTGTCTGTCTGTCTCTGTCTGGGTTTCTGTCTGGAGACTGTCTGTGTCTCTCTGTCTGGAGACTGTCTGTGTCTCTGTCTGCGTGGTTCTCTGTCTGGGAGACTGTCTGGGAGACTGACTGTGTCTCTGTCTGTCTGGGTCTCTGTCTGGGAGACTGTCTGGGAGACTGTCTGTGTCTCTGTCTGGGTTTCTGTCTGGGAGACTGTCTGTGTCTCTGTCTGGGAGACTGTCTGTGTCTCTGTCTGCGTGGGTCTCTGTCTGGGAGACTGTATGTGAGACTGACTGTGTCTCTGTCTGTCTGGGTCTCTGTCTGGAAGACTGTCTGGGAGACTGTCTGTGTTTCTGTCTGTCTGGGCCTCTGTCTTTGAGACTGTCTTTGTCTCTGTCTGGGAGACTGTGTGGGTCTCTGTCTGGGAGACTGTCTGGGAGACTGTCTGTGTCTCTGTCTGTCTGGGCCTCTGTCGTTCAGACTGTCTTTGTCTCTGTCTGGGAGACTGTGTGTGTCTCTGTCTGTCTGGGTCTCTGTCTGGAAGACTGTCTGGGATACTGTCTGTGTCTCTGTCTGTTTGGGTCTCTGGCTTTGAGACTGTCTTTGTCTCTGTCTGGGAGACTGTCTGTGTTTCTGTCTGTCTGGGCCTCTGTCTTTGAGACTGTCTTTGTCTCTGTCTGGGAGACTGTGTGGGTCTCTGTCTGGGAGACTGTCTGGAGACTGACTGTGTCTCTGTCAATCTGGGTCTCTGTCTGGAAGACTGTCTGGGAGACTGTCTGTGTCTCTGTCTGTGTGTGACTCAGTCTGGGAGACTGTCTGGGTTTCTGTCTGGGAGACTGTTTTTGTCTCTGTCTGGGAGACTGTCTGTGTCTCTGTCTGTCTGTGTCTCTGTCTGGGAGACTGTCTGGGAGACTGTCTGTGTCTCTGTCTGCGTAGTTTCTGTCTGGGAGACTGTCTGGGAGACTGACTGTGTTTCTGTCTGTCTGGTTCTCTGTCTGGGAGACTGTCTGGGAGACTGTCTGTGTCTCTGTCTGTCTGGGCCTCTGTCTTTGAGACTGTCTTTGTCTCTGTCTGGGAGACTGTCTGTGTCTCTGTCTATGTGGGTCTCTGTCTGGGAGACTGACTGTGTCTCTGCCTGTCTGGGTCTCTGTCTGGGAGACTGTCTTGGAGACTGTCTGTGTCTCTGTCTGTCTGTTTCTCTGTCTGGGAGACTGTCTGGGAGATTGACTGTGTTTCTGTCTGTCTGGTTCTCTGTCTGGGAGACTGTCTGGGAGACTGTCTGTGTCTCTGTCTGTCTGGGCCTCTGTCTTTGAGACTGTCTTTGTCTCTGTCTGGGAGACTGTCTGTGTCTCTGTCTATGTGGGTCTCTGTCTGGGAGACTGACTGTGTCTCTGCCTGTCTGGGTCTCTGTCTGGGAGACTGTCTGGGAGAATGACTGTGTCTCTGTCTCTCTGGGTCTCTGTCTGGGAGACTGTCTGGGAGACTGTCTGTGTCTCTGTCTGGGAGACTGTCTGTGTCTCTGTCTGTGTGTGTCTCATTCTGGGATACTGTCTGGGAGACTGTCTGTGTCTCTGTCTGTCTGGGCCTCTGTCTTTGAGACTGTCTTTGTCTCTGTCTGGGAGACTGTCTATGTCTCCGTCTGTGTGGGTCTCAGTCTGGAAGATTGTCTGGGTTTCTGTCTGGGAGACTGTCTTTGTCTCTGTCTAGGAGACTGTCTGTGTCTCTGTCTGTGTTGGTTTCACTCTGGGAGACTGTCTGGAGTCTGTCTGGGAGACTGTCTGGGAGACTGTCTGTGTCTCTGTCTGTCTGGGCCTCTGTCTTTGAGACTGTCTTTGTCTCTGTCTGGGAGACTGTCTATGTCTCCGTCTGTGTGGGTCTCAGTCTGGGAAGACTGTCTGGGTTTCTGTCTGGAGACTGTCTTTGTCTCTGTCTAGGAGACTGTCTGTTCTCTGTCTGTGTTGGTTTCCTCCGGAGACTGGAGTCTGTCTGGGAGTCTGTCTGGGAGACTGTCTGGAGACTGTCTGTGTCTCTGTCTGTCTGTGTCTCTGTCTGGGTTTCTGTCTGGGAGACTGTCTGTGTCTCTGTGGGGACTGTCTGTGTCTCTGTCTGCGTGAGGTCTCTGTCTGGAGACTGTCTGTGAGACTGAGCTGTGTCTCTGTCTGTCTGGGTCTCTGTCTGGAAGACTGTCTGGGAGACTGTCTGTGTTTCTGTCTGTCTGGGCCTCTGTCTTTGAGACTGTCTTTGTCTCTGTCTGGGAGACTGTGTGGTCTCTGTCTGGGAGACTGTCTGTGTCTCTGTCTGTCTGGGCCTCTGTCTTTCAGACTGTCTTTGTCTCTGTCTGGGAGACTGTGTGGTCTCTGTCTGTCTGGGTCTCTGTCTGGAAGACTGTCTGGGGGACTGTCTGTGTCTCTGTCTGCGTGGGTCTCTGTCTGGAGACTGTCTGGGAGACTATCTGTTTCTCTGTCTGGGAGACTGACTGTGTTTCTGTCTGTCTGGGTCTCTGTCTGGGAGACTGTCTGGAGACTATCTGTTTCTCTGTCTGGAGACTGTCTGTGTCTCTGTCTGTGTAGGTCTCAGTCTGGAGACTGTGTGTTTCTCTGTCTGGGAGACGGTCTGTGTCTCTGTCTGTGTGGTGTCAGTCTGGGAGACTGTGTCTCTGTCTGTCTGGGTCTCTGTCTGGGAGACTGTCTGGGAGACTGTCTGTGTCTGTGTCTGTAGGTCTCTGTCTTTGAGACTGTCTTTCTCTCTGGGAGACTGTCTGTGTCTCTGTCTGGGAGACTGTCTGTCTCTCTGTCAGGGAGACTGTCTGTGTCTCTATCTGTCTGGAGTCTCTGTCTGGGAGACAGTCTGGGAGACTGTCTGTGTCTCTGTCTGTCTGGAGTCTCTGCTTTGAGACTGTCTGTCTGTCTCTGTCTGGGAGACTGTCTGTTTCTCTGTCTGTGTAGGTCTCAGTCTGGGAGACTGTCTTTGTCTCTGTCTGGGAGACTGTCTGTGTCTCTGTCTGTGTAGGTTTCAGTTCGGGAGACTGTCTGTGAGGACTGTCTGGGTTTCTGTCTGGAGACTGTCTTTGTCTCTGTCTGGGAGGCTGTCTCGTCTCTGTAGCTGCGTGGGTCTCTGTCTGGGAGACTGCTGTGTTTCTGTCTGACTGGGAGACTGTCTGGGAGACTGTCTGACTGGGAGACTGTCTGGGAGACTGTCTGTGTCTCTGTCTGTTTCTCTGACTGGGAGACTGGCTGTGTCTCTGTCTGTGTGGAGACTGTCTGGGAGACTGTCTGGAGTCTCTGTCTGTGTGCGTCTCTGTCTGGAGACTGTCAGAGGAGACTGTGTCTATGCCTGTGTCCCTGTCTGGGAGACTGTCTGTGTCTCTGTCTGTCTGGGTCTCCGTCTGGGAGACTGTCTGTGTCTCTGTCTTTCTGGGTCTATGACCTGGAGACTGTCTGGGAGACTGTTTGTGTCTCAGTCTGTCTGGGTCTCTGTCTGGGAGACTGTTTGTGTCTCAGTCTGTCTGCGTCTCTGTCTGGAGACTGTCTGTGTCTCTGTCTGTCTGTGTCTCTGTCTGGGACACTGTCTGTGTCTCTGTCTGTGTGGGTCTCTGTGTAGGAGACTGTCTCTGTCTTTGAGACTGTCTTTGTCTCTGTCTGGGAGACTGTCTGTGTCTCTGTCTGTGTGGGTCTCAGACTGGGAGACTGTCTGGGAGACTGTCTGGGAGACTGTCTGTGTCTCTGTCTGCGTGGGTCTCTGTCAAGCAGACTATCTGGGAGACTGTCTGGGAGACTGTCTGTGTCTCTGTCTGTCTGGGTCTCTGTCTGGAGACTGTCTGGGAGACTGTCTGTGTCTCTGTCTGTTTCTCTGTCTGGGAGACTGACTGTGTCTCTGTCTGTGTAGGAGACTGTCTGGGAGACTGTCTGGGTCTCTGTCTGTGTGCGTCTCTGTCTGGGAGGTCTGTCTGGAGACTGCTGTGTCTATGTCTGTGTCCTGTCTGGGAGACTGTCTGTGTCTCTGTCTGTCTGGGTCTCCGTCTGGGAGACTGTCTGTGTCTCTCTGTCTTTCTGGGTCTCTGTCTGGGAGGCTTCTCTGAGGAGACTGTTTGTGTCTCAGTCTGTCTGGGTCTCTGTCTGGAGACTGTCTGTCTCTCTGTCTGTCTGGGTCTCTGTCTGGGAGACTGTCTGTGTCTCTGTCTGTGTGGGTCTCTGTGTGAGACTGTCTTTGTCTCTGTCTGGGAGGCTGTGTGTCTCTGTCTGAGACTGTTTATGTCTCTGTCTGGGAGACTGTCTGTGTGTCTGTCTGTCTGGGTCTTTGTCTGGGAGACTGTCTGTGTCTCTGTCTGTCTGGGTATCTGTCTGGGAGACTGTCTGTGTCTCTGTCTGTCTGGGTCTCAGTGTGGGAGACTGTCTGGGAGACTGTCTGTGAGACTGTCTGGGTTTCATTCTGGGAGACTGTCTGTTTCTGTGTCTGTCTATGTCTCTGTCTGGAAGACTGTCTGGGAGCCTGTCTGTGTCTCTGGCTGTCTGGGTCTCTGTCTGGAGACTGGCTGTTTCTGTCTGTCTGGGAGTATCTGTGTCTCTGGCTGTCTGGGTTTCTGTCTGGGAGACTGTCTGGGAGACTGTCTGTGTCTCTGGCTGTCTGTGTCTCTGCCTGGGAGACTGTCTGTGTCTCTGTCTTCCTGGGTCTATGACTGGGAGATTGTCTGGGAGACTGTTTGTGTCCTGTCTGTCTGTCTGGGGAGTGTCTGTCTGTCTGACTGTCTGTGTTGCTTTCTGTCTGTTTGTCTGTCTGTGTCTCTGTCTGGGTGTCTATTTGCGTCTCTGTTTGTCTGGGTGTCTGTGCTACGTCTCTGTCAGTCTTGGTGTCTGTCAGTCTATCTGTGTCTTTATCAGGTGTCTTTCTGTATCTCAGTCTGCCTGGATGTCTATCTGTCTGTCTTGGTGTCTATCTGTATCGCTGTCGGTTTATGTCTGTATCTCTATCTGCCTGAGTGTATTTTTGTATTCCTGCTTGCCTGGGTGTATTCTTGTATTCCTGCCTGCCTGGGTGTATTCTTGTATTCCTGCCTGGGTGTATTCCTGTATTCCTGCCAGGGTGTATTCCTGTGTTCCTGTATTCCTGTCAGGGCATAATCCTGTATTCCTGTATTCCTGCCTGGGTATATTCCTGTATTCCTGCCTGGGTGTGTTCTTGTATTCCTTTATTCCTCACTGGGTTTATTTTGTATTCTTGTGTTCCTGTATTCCAGCCTGCCTGTATTCCTGTATTCCTGCCTGCCTGTATTCCTATTTTCCTGTCTGCCTGTATTCCTCTATTCCTGCCTGCTTGTATTCTTGCATGCCTCTATTCCTGCATTCCTGTATTCCTGCCTGGTTGTATTCCTGTATTCCTGCCTTCCTGTATTCCTGTATTCCTGAATCCTGCCTTCCTGTGTTTCTGTATTCCTGCCTGTATTCCTGTATTCCTGCCTGCCTGTATTCCTGTATCCCTGCCTACCTGTATTACTGTATTCCTGCCTTCCTGCCTTCCTGTATTCCTGGCTGGGTGTATTTCTGTTCCTGTCTGACTGTGTTCCGTCTCCCTGTCTGCCTGTATTCCTGACTGTATTCCTGTATTTCTGCCTGTATTCCTGTATCCCTAGCTGTATTCCTGTATTCCTGCCTGTATTCCTGCCTGTATTCCTGCCTGTATTCCAGTATTTCTGTATTCCTGCCTGTATTTCTGTATTCCAGTATTCCTGTGTTCCTGCCTGTGTTTATTCCTGTATTTCTGTATTCCTTTATTCCTGCCTACCTGTTTGCTGTATTCCTGTATTACTGCCTGCCTGTATTCCTGTATTCCTGCCTGCCTGTATTCCTGTATCTCAGTCTGCCTGGCTATCTATCTGTCTGTCTTGTTGTATGTCTGTCTGCCTGTCTGTATCTTTCTTTGGATTTCTTCCTGTATCACTGTCTGCCTGTGTCTCTGTATGTGTGGGAGACTGTTTGTGTCTGTGTCTTTTTCTGAGTCTCTGTCTGGGAGACTGTCTGTGTCTGTGTCTTTGTCTGAGTCTCTGTCTGGGACACTGTCTTTGTCTTACTCTTCTTTTGAGTCTCTGTCTGGGAGACTGTCTGTGTCTTTTTCTGAGTCTCTGTCTGGAAAACTGTCTGTGTCTGAGATTTTGTCTTAGTCTTTTTCTGAGTCTCTGTCTGGGACACTGTCTGTTTCCTTTTCTGAGTCTCTGTCTGGGAGACTATCTGTGCCTGTATTCCTGCATTCCTGTATTCCTGCCTGCCTGTATTCCTGTTTTCCTGTCTGCCTGTATTCCTGCATTCCTGCCTGCCTGTATTCCTGCGTCTGTATTATTTTCCTGTATTCCTGCCTGGTTGTATTCCTGTATTCCTGCCTGGGTGTATTCCTGTATTCCTGTATTCTTGCCTGTATCCATGTATTCCTACCTGTATTACTGTATTCCTGTCTGTATTCCTGTATTCTCTGGGAGACTGTCTGTGTCTTTTTCTGAGTCTCTGTCTGCGAGACTGTCTGTGCCTGTATTTCTGTATTACTGTATTCCTGCCTGCTTGTATTCCTGTATCCCTGCCTACCTGTATTACTGTATTCCTGCCTTCCTGCCTTCCTGTATTCCTGGCTGGGTGTATTTCTGTATTCCTGTCTGACTGTGTTCCCGTCTCCCTGTCTGCCTGTATTCCTGACTGTATTCCTGTATTTCTGCCTGTATTCCTGTATCCCCTAGCTGTATTCCTGTATTCCTGCCTGTATTCCTGCCTGTATTCCTGCCTGTATTCCAGTATTTCTGTATTCCTGCCTGTATTCCTGTATTCCAGTATTCCTGTGTTCCTGCCTGTGTTTGATTCTTGTATTTCTGTATTCCTGTATTCCTGCCTGCCTGTTGCTGTATTCCTGTATTACTGCCTGCCTGTATTCCTGTATTCCTGCCTGCCTGTATTCCTGTGTCTCAGTCTGCCTGGCTATCTATCTGTCTGTCTTGTTGTATGTCTGTCTGCCTGTCTGTATCTTTCTTTTATTTCTTCCTGTATCACTGTCTGCCTGTGTCTCTGTATGTGTGGGAGACTGTTTGTCTGTGTCTTTTTCTGAGTCTCTGTCTGGGAGACTGTCTGTGTCTGTGTCTTTGTCTGAGTCTTTTCTGAGTCTCTGTCTAGGACACTGTCTTTATCTTAGTCTTCTTTTGAGTCTCTGTCTGGGAGACTGTCTGTGTCTTTCTGAGTCTCTGTCTGGGACACTGTCTGTTTCCTTTTCTGAGTCACTGTCTGGGAGACTGTCTGTGCCTGTATTCCTGCATTCCTGTATTCCTGCCTGCCTGTATTCCTGTTTTCCTGTCTGCCTGTATTCCTGCATTCCTGCCTGCCTGTATTCCTGCGTCTGTATTGGTATTTTCCTGTATTCCTGCATGGTTGTATTCTGTATTCCTGCCTGGGTGTATTCCTGTATTCCTGTATTCTTGCCTGTATCCATGTATTCCTACCTGTATTACTGTATTCCTGTCTATTCCTGTATTCTCTGGGAGACTGTCTGTGTCTTTCTGAGTCTCTGTCACTGAAGCTGTATTCTGTCTGCCTGTATTTCTGTATTCCTGTATTCCTGCCTGTCTGTATTCCTGCTTTCCTGTCTGCCTGTATTTCCATTCCTGCCTGCCTGTATTCCTATATTCCTGCCAGCCTGTATTCCTATATTCCTGTATTCCATTCCTGTATTCCTGCCTGGTTGTATTCTGTTATTCCTGCCTGGGTGTATTCCTGTATTCCTGGCTGGGTGTATTTCCTGTATTCCTGTATTCCTGTATTCCTGCCTGCCTGTGTTCCTACCCCTGTGATCCTGCCTGTATTCCTGTATTCACTTCCTGTATTCCTGTATTCCTACCTGTATTTACTGTATTCCTGTATTCCTGTCTGTATTCCTGTATTCCTGCCTGGTTGTATTCCTGTATTCCTGCCTGGGTGTATTCCTGTATTCCTGTATTCCTGCCATATCCATGTATTCCTGTCTGTATTCCTGTATTTCTCTGGAGACTGTCTGTGTCTTTCTGAGTCTCTGTCTGAGACTGTCTGTGTCTGTATTTCTGTATTCCTGTATTCCTGCCTGTCACCTTCCTGTTTTCCTGTCACCTGTATTCCTGTATTCCTGCCTGCCTGTATTCCTATATTCCTGCATGCCTGTATTCCTGTATTCCTGTATTCCTGCTAGTTTGTATTCTTGTATTCCTGCCTGGGTGTATTCCTGTATTCCTGGCTGGATGCATTTCTGTATTCCTGTATTCCTGCCTGCTGTGTTCCTGTACCCTGTGATCCTGCCTGTATTCCTGTAGCCATTCCTCTGTATTCCTGTATTCCTACCCTGTATTGTATTCCTGTATTCCTGTCTGTATTCCTGTATTCCTGTATTCCTGCCTGGGTGTATTCCTGTATTTCTGTATTCCTGCCTGGGTGTATTCCTGTGTTCTGTTCCTGCCTGGGTGTATTCATGTATTCCTGCCTGGGTGTATTCCTTTATTCCTGTATTCCTGCCTAGGTGTATTCCTGTATTCACACCTGCCTGTTTCCTGTATTCCTGCCTGTATTCCACATTCCAGTATTCCTGTTATTCCTGCCTGGTGTATTCCTGTATTTCTGTATTCATATTCCTGCCTGGGTGTATTCCTGTATTCCTGTATTCCTGCCTGCCTGTGTTCTGTATCCCTGTGTTCCTGCCTCCATATCCCTGTATTCCTGCCTGTATCCTGTATTCCTGTATTCCTGTATTCCTTTATTCCTGTATTCCTGCCTTATTTGTATTCCTGTGTTTCTGTATTCCTGACTGGGTGTATTCCTGTATTCCTGCCTGATTGTGTTCCTGTATTCCGTATTCCTGCCTGGGTGTATTCCTTTATTCCTGTATTCCTGCCTGGGTGTATTCCTGTATTCCTGTATTCCTGTATTCGTGCCTGGGTGTATACCTGTATTCCTGCCTGGGTGTATTCCTCTATTTCTGTATTCCTGCCTGGGTGTATTCATTTATTCCTGTGTTCCTGCCTGGGTGTATTCCTGTATTCCTGCCTGGGTGTATTCCTCTATTCCTGTATTCCTGCCAGGGTATATTCCTGCATTCCTGTATTCCTCCCTGGGTATATTCCTGTATTCCTGCCTGGGTGTAGTCCTGTATTCCTGTATTCCTGCCTGGGTGTATTCCTGTATTTCTGTATTCCTGTATTCCTGCCTTGGTGTATACCTGTATTCCTGTATTCCTGCCTGGGTGTATTCCTGTATTTCTGTATTCCTGCCTACCTATTTCCTGTATTTCTGTATTCCTGTATTCCAGTATTTCTGTATTCCTGCACCTGTGTATTCCTGTATTCCTGTATTCCTGCATTCCTGCCTAGGTGTATTCCTGCCTGGGTGTATTCCTGTATTCCTGCATTCCTGCCTGCCTGTGTTCCTGTATCCCTGTGTTCCTCCTGTATTCCTGCCTGTGTCCTGTATTCCTGTATTTCTGTATTCCCCTTCTGGTGTATTCCTGTATTTCTGTAGTTCTGTATTCTTGCTGGGTGTAGTCCTGTCTGTCCTGCCTGGGTGTATTCCTGTATTCTTGTATTCCTGCCTGCCCTTTTGTTCCTGTCTGTGTCCCTGACTGTCTGAACTGAGATACTTGAAGTCTGGATGCTGGCAATAAGGAGATCTCTTCTGAGTCTCTGTCTCAGGAGACTGTCTGTGTCTGAGTCTTCTTACTGAAGTCTCTCTGTCTGGAGACACTGCTGTGTCTTTTCTGAGTTTCTGTCTGGTCTGCTGTCTGTGTCTGTAGTCTTTATCTGAGTCTCTGGGGAGACTGTCTGTGCCTGTATTCCTGTATTCCTCTTTTTCACTGTCTGCCTGTATTCCTGCATTTGTGGGTGTATTCCTGTATTCCTGCCTGGGTGTATTCCTGTATTCCTGTCTTGGTGTATTCCTGTATTCCTGCCTGGGTGTATTCCTGTATTCCTGCCTACCTGTATTTCCTGTATTCCTGCCTGTATTTCTGTATTCAGTATTCCTTTATTCCTGCCTGGTGTATTCTGCACATTTCTGTATTCTATATTCCTGCTTGAGTGTAGTCCTGTATTCCTGCTTGGATGTATTCCTGTATTCCTGTATTCTTGCTGGATTTGTATTCTGTATTCCTGCTAGGTGTACATTCCTGTATTCCTGCCTACCTGTTTCCTGTATTCCTGTATTTCCTGCCTGGTGGTATTCCTGTATTCCTGTATTCTAGAGGGTGTATTCCTGTATTCCTGTCTGGTTGTTTCCTGTATTCCTGTGTTTCTGCCTAGAGTATTTCCTATATTCCTGCTTGGGTGTATTCCTGTATTCCTGTCTTCCTGCCGGTGTATGTATACTTCCTGTATTCCTGCCTGTGTGTATTCACTTGTATTCCTGTATTTCCTGCCTGGGTTCTGTCTGTATTTCTGTATTCCTGCCTGGGTGTATTCCTGTATTCCTGCCTGGGTGTATTCCTGTATTCCTGTCTGGAGTATGTTCCTGTTTCCATTATTCCTGCCTAGATTGTCTTCCTGTATTCCTGTATTCCTGCCTGTGTGTCACAGTCCTGTGTTCTGTATTCCTGCCTGGGTGTATTCCTGTATTCCTGCCTGGTGCAGTCCTGTATTCCTGCCTGGGTGTATTCCTGTCATTTCTGCCTGGGTGTATTCCTGTATTTCTGTGTCCCTGTATTCACTGCCTCGTCTGCATTTCTGTATTTTCTGTCTTCCTGTATTCCTGCCTGGTTGCATTCCTGTCTCCTGTATTCCTGTATTCCTGCCTGGTTGCATTCCTGTATTCCTGCCTGCCTGTATTCTGTATCCTCAGTCACTGCCTGCTATCTATCTGTCATCTTGTTGTATTTCTGTCTGCCTGTCTGTCTGCCTGTCTGTATCTTTCTTTGGTTCTTCCTGCCTTCTGTCTGCCTGTGTCTCTGTATGTGTAGGGAGACTGTTTGTGTCTGTGTCTTTTCTGACTCTCTGTCTGGGGACTGTCTGTCTGGAGTCTTTTCTGAGTCTGTCTGGGAGACTGTCTAGGTGC
>JAAROE010000520.1:0-57504 GCA_036365135.1 Miichthys miiuy | reverse complement strand
GTTGTACTTCGTTCAGTTACGTATTGCTAAAGTTAAAGGTTACACAAACCTGGACCAAGCAACACCTATGTCAGTCACGTGACTACCTCTAACATACCAGCACAAATACACTGTGTTCTTGCGGACTGCTGTGCGACTGCGACTGCGGCTGCGGCGCATCATTTCATCTGCGGCTGTTGCGGCTGCGGCTTTCTGCCCGGCGTCACTGCTCATCTTAGACAGAAGGCTAACTGTAACCCTAATCCTTCCAGTTAAAGTTCAGCTTACGACTTCAGGAGAGGGACATCGAAAAGAAATACCCATGTCAGTACGTGACTACACTCCTAACATACACCAGCACAAATACACTGTGTTCTTTCTTACCGGACTGCTGTTGCGGCTGTGTGCGGCTGCTGCTGTGGACTGCTCTTGCGACTGCGACAGCGCTCGACTGCGGCTGCAACTGCGTCTGCGTCTGCGACTGCATTTCGCGACTCCGACTGCGTCTGCGGCTCGACTGCGGCAATGCGGCTCATCTTGTAGACAGAAGGCCTAACCATAACCCTAATCCTTTGGTTAAAGTTCAGCGCCACGACTTCAGGAGGACATCGAAAAGAAATCTCCATGTGCACTGTGTTCTTTCTAACTGTAACCTAATCCTTCTGTTAAAGTTCAGCACTTACGACTTCAGGAGAGGACATCGAAAAGAGATACCCATGTCAGTGCGTGAATGTAGCGTGAACACACTCTAACATACACCAGCACAAATACACTGTTTTCTTTCTTACCCGGACTGCTGTTGCGACTCCGACTGTGGCTGCGGCTGCTGTTGCGGTTGTGGCTGAGACTGCTGCTGCGGCTCGTCTTGTAGACAGAAGGCCTAACTGTAACCTAATCCTTCTGTTAAAGTTCAGCACTTACGACTTCAGGAGAGGACATCGAAAAGAAATACCCATGTCGATGCGACTACACTCTAACATACACCAGCACAAATACACTGTGTTCTTTCTTACCGGACTGCTGTTGCGACTGCGACTGCGGCTGCGACTGCGTCTGCGGCTGCGTCGCGGCTGCGACTCACGGCTGCTGCGGCTCATCTTGTAGACAGAAGGCCTAACCATAACCTAATCCTTCAGTTAAGTTCAGCACTTACGACTTCAGGAGAGGGACATCGAAAAGAAATACCCATGTCAGTACGTGACTACACTCTAACATACCAGCACAAATACACTGTGTTCTTTCTTACGGACTGCTGTTGCGACTGCGACTGCGGCTGCGCGACTGTCTTTCACGACTGCGTCCTGCGGCTGCGACCTGCGGCTGCGGCCTGCGACTGCGTGCGACTCATGGCGACTGCGGCTCATCTTGTAGACAGAAGGCCTAACCATAACCTAATCCTTTGGTTAAAGTTCAGCACTTACGACTTCAGGAGAGGGACATGAAAAGAAATCCCCATGTCAGTACGTGAATGTAGCGTGAACACACTCTAACATACACCAGCACAAATACACTGTGTTCTTTCTTACGGACTGCTGTTGCGACTCCGACTGTAGCTGCGGCTGCTGTTGCGGCTGTGGCTGGGACTGCTGCTGCAGCTCGTCTTGTAGACAGAAGGCTAACTGTAACCTAATCCTTCTGTTAAAGTTCAGCACTTACGACTTCAGGAGAGGGACATCGAAAAGAAATACCCATGTCAGTGCGTGACTACACTCTAATACACACCAGCACAAATACACTGTGTTCTTTCTTACGGACTGCTGTTGCGACTGCGACTGCGGCTGCGGCTGCGGCTGCGACTCGTCTGCGGCTGCGTCTGCGCGGCTGCGACTGCGGCGACTGCGGCTCATCTTGTAGACAGAAGGCCTAACCATACTAATCCTTCAGTTAAAGTTCAGCACTTACGACTTCAGGAGAGGACATGAAAAGATACCCATGTCAGTGCGTGACTACACTCTAACATACACCAGCACAAATACACTGTGTTCTTTCTTACCGGACTGCTGTTGCGGCTGCTGCTGTGGATCACGGCTGCTGTTGCGGCTCGGCTGGGACTGCTGCGGCTCATCTTCTAGACAGAAGGCCTAACCCTAACCATTCTGTTAAAGTTACACACACGACTTCAGGAGAGGACATTGAAAAGAAATTCCCATGTCAGTACGTGAATGTAGCGTGAACACTCCACCACACACCAGCACAAATATACTGTGTTCTTTCTTACCAGACTGCTGTTGCGACTGCGGCTGCGACTGTGACTGCGACTGCGTCTGCAGCTGCGACTGCGACTGCGACTGCGACTGCGGCTGCGACTGCGGCTGCGACTGCGGCGGTGGTGGCGGCTGCGACTGCGGCTGGGACTGCTGCTGTGGCTCATCTTGTAGACAGAAGGCCTAACCGTAACCCTAATCCCGGTTAAAGTTCAGCACTTATGACTTCAGGAGATTGACATCGAAAAGAAATCCCCATGTCAGTGCGTGGCTACACTCTAACATACACCAGCACAAATACACTGTGTTCTTTCTTACCGGACTGCTGTTGCGGCTGTTGCGGCTGCTGCTGTGGACTGCTCTTGCGACTGCGACAGCGGCTGCGACTGCGGCTGCAACTGCGTCTCGTCTGCGACTCGCGACTGCGTCTGCGGCTGCGACTGCGGCGACTGCGGCTCATCTTGTAGACAGAAGGCCTAACCATAACCTAATCCTGGTTAAAGTTCAGCACTTACGACTTCAGGAGAGGACATAATCCCCATCATACACTGTGTTCTTTCTTACGGACTGCTGTTGCGGCTGTTGCGGCTGCTGCTGTGGACTGCTCTTGCGACTGCGACGGCGCTCGACTGCGGCTGCAACTGCGTCTGCGATCTGCGACTGCGACTCGACTGCGTCTGCGGCTGCACGACTGCGGCGACTGCGGCTCATCTTGTAGACAGAAGGCCTAACCATAACCCTAATCCTTTGGTTAAAGTTCAGCACTTACGACTTCAGGAGAGGGACATGAAAAGAAATCCCCATGTACACTGTGTTCTTTCTAACAACCCTAATCCTTTGTTAAAGTTCAGCACTTACGACTTCAGGAGAGGACATCGAAAAGAGATACCCATGTCAGTGCGTGACTACACTCCTAACATACACCAGCACAAATACACTGTTTCTTTCTTACGACTGCTGTTGCGGCTGTTGCGGCTGCTGCTGTGGACTGCTCTTGCGACTGCGACAGCGGCTGCGACTGCGGCTGCAACTCGTCTGCGTCTGCGACTGCGACTGCGACTCCGACTGCGTCTGCGGCTGCGACTCGTGACTGCGGCTCATCTTGTGACAGAAGGCTAACCATAACCTAATCCTTCTGGTTAAGTTCAGCACTTACGACTTCAGGAGAGGGACATCGAAAGAAATCCCCATGTACACTGTGTTCTTTCTAACATAACCTAATCCTTCTGTTAAAGTTCAGCACTTACGACTTCAGGAGAGGGACGCGAAAGAGATACCCATGTCAGTCACGTGAATGTAGCGTGAACACACTCTAACATACACCAGCACAAATACACTGTTTTCTTTCTTACCGGACTGCTGTTGCGACTCCGACTGTGGCTGCGGCTGCTGTTGCGGCTGTGGCTGGGACTGCTGCTGCAGCTCGTCTTGTAGACAGAAGGCCTAACTGTAACCCTAATCCTTCTGTTAAAGTTCAGCACTTACGACTTCAGGAGAGGGACATCGAAAAGAAATACCCATGTCAGTACGTGACTACACTCTAACATACACCAGCACAAATACACTGTGTTCTTTCTTACCGGACTGCTGTTGCGGCTGTTGCGGCTGCTGCTGTGGACTGCTCTTGCGACTGCGACAGCGGCTGCGACTGCGGCTGCGACTGCGTCTGCGACTGCGTCTGCGGCTGCGACTGCGTCTGCGGCTGCGACTGCAGCGACTGCGGCTCATCTTGTAGACAGAAGGCCTAACCATAACCCTAATCCTTTGGTTAAAGTTCAGCACTTACGACTTCAGGAGAGGGACATCGAAAAAGAAATCCCCATGTACACTGTGTTCTTTCTAACTAACCTAATCCTTCTGTTAAAGTTCAGCACTTACGACTTCAGGAGAGGACATGAAAAGAGATACCCATGTCGATGCGTGAATGGCGTGAACACACTCTAACATACACCAGCACAAATACACTGTTTTCTTTCTTACCGGACTGCTGTTGCGACTCCGACTGTGGCTGCGGCTGCTGTTGCGGCTGTGGCTGGGACTGCTGCTGCAGCTCGTCTTGTAGACAGAAGGCCTAACCCAACCTAATCCTTCTGTTAAAGTTCAGCACTTACGACTTCAGGAGAGGGACATGAAAAGAAATACCCATGTCAATGCGACTACACTCTAACATACACCAGCACAAATACACTGTGTTCTTTCTTACCGGACTGCTGTTGCGACTGCGACTGCGGCTGCGGCTGCGACTGCGTCTGCGGCTGCGTCTGCGGCTGCGGCTGCGGCGACTGCGGCTCATCTTGTAGACAGAAGGCCTAACCATAACCCTAATCCTTCAGTTAAAGTTCAGCACTTACGACTTCAGGAGAGGGACATCGAAAAGAAATACCCATGTCAGTACGTGACTACACTCTAACATACACCAGCACAAATATACTGTGTTCTTTCTTACCAGACTGCTGTTGCGACTGCGACTGCGGCTGCGACTGTGACTGCGACTGCGTCTGCGGCTGCGACTGCGGCTGCGACTGCGTCTGCGACTGCGACTGCGGCGACTGCGGCTCATCTTGTAGACAGAAGGCCTAACCATAACCCTAATCCTTTGGTTAAAGTTCAGCACTTACGACTTCAGGAGAGGACATCGAAATCCCATGTCAGTACGTGAATGGCGTGAACACTCTAACATACACCAGCACAAATACACTGTGTTCTTTCTTACGGACTGCTGTTGCGACTCGACTGTGGCTGCGCGGCTGCTGTTGCGGCTGTGGCTGGGACTGCTGCTGCAGCTCATCTTGTAGACAGAAGGCCTAACTGTAACCTAATCCTTCTGTTAAAGTTCAGCACTTACGACTTCAGGAGGGACATCGAAAATACCCATGTCATGCGTGACTACCTCTCTAACATACACCAGCACAAATACTGTGTTCTTTCTTACCGGACTGCTGTTGCGACTGCGACTCACGGCTGCGGCTGCGGCTGCGACTGCGTCTGCGGCTGCGTCTGCGGCTGCGACTCACGGCGACTGCGGCTCATCTTGTAGACAGAAGGCCTAACCATAACCTAATCCTTCAGTTAAAGTTCAGCACTTACGACTTCAGGAGAGGGACATCGAAAGAGATACCCATGTCAATGCGACTACACTCTAACATACACCAGCACAAATACACTGTGTTCTTTCTTACGGACTGCTGTTGCGGCTGCTGCTGTGGATCGGCTGCTGCTTTGCGGCTCCGGCTGGGACTGCTGCTGCGGCTCATCTTCTAGACAGAAGGCCTAACCTAACCATTCTGTTAAAGTTACACTTACGACTTCAGGAGAGGGACATTGAAAAGAAATTCCCATGTCAGTGCGTGAATGTAGCGTGAACACACTCCACCACACACCAGCACAAATATACTGTGTTCTTTCTTACCAGACTGCTGTTGCGACTGCGGCTGCGACTGTGACTGCGACTGCGTCTGCGGCTGCGACTGCGACTGCGATGCGACTGCGGCTCTGCGACTGCGGCTGCGACTGCGTGATGGTGGCGGCTGCGACTGCGGCTGGGACTGCTGCTGTGGCTCATCTTGTAGACAGAAGGCCTAACCGTAACCTAATCCCGGTTAAAGTTCAGCACTTATGACTTCAGGAGATTGACATCGAAAAGAAATCCCCATGTCAATGCGTGACTACCTCTAACATACACCAGCACAAATACACTGTGTTCTTTCTTACGGACTGCTGTTGCGGCTGTTGCGCTGCTGCTGTGGACTGCTCTTGCGACTGCGACAGCGGCTGCGACTGCGGCTGCAACTGCGTCGTCTGCGACTGCGACTGCGTCTGCGGCTGCGACTGCGACTGGCTCATCTTGTAGACAGAAGGCCTAACCATAACCTAATCCTGGTTAAAGTTCAGCACTGACTTCAGGAGAGGACATCGAAAAGAAATCCCCATGCACTGTGTTCTTTCTTACCGGACTGCTGTGCGGCTGTTCGCGGCTGCTGCGGACTGCTCTTGCGACTGCGACGGCTTTGCGACTGCGCTGCAACTGCGTCTCGTCTCGACTGCGACTCCGACTGCGTCTCGCGGCTGCGACTCTGCGGCGACTGCGGCTCATCTTGTAGACAGAAGGCTAACCATAACCTAATCCTTTGGTTAAAGTTCAGCACTTACGACTTCAGGAGAGGGACATCGAAAAGAAATCCCCATGTACTGTGTTCTTTCTAACTGCCAACCTAATCCTTCAGTTAAAGTTCAGCACTTACGACTTCAGGAGAGGACATCGAAAGAATACCCATGTCAGTGCGTGACTACACTCTAACATACACCAGCACAAATACACTGTGCTTTCTTGCGGACTGCTGTTGCGGCTGTTGCGGCTGCTGCTGTGGACTGCTCTTGCGCGACTGCGCGACAGCGGCTCGACTGCGGCTGCAACTGCGTCTGCGTCGACTTTCGCGACTGCGACTCCGACTGCGTCTGCGGCTGCACTTCTGGCGACTGCGGCTCATCTTGTAGACAGAAGGCCTAACCATAACCTAATCCTTTGGTTAAAGTTCAGCACCGACTTCAGAGGGACGCCGAAAAGAAATCATGTACACTGTGTTCTTTCTAACTGTAACCTAATCCTTCTGTTAAAGTTCAGCACTTACGACTTCAGGAGAGGACATCGAAAAGAGATACCCATGTCAGTACGTGAATGTAGCGTGAACACACTCTAACATACACCAGCACAAATACACTGTTTTCTTTCTTACGGACTGCTGTGCGACTCGACTGTGGCTGCGGCTGCTGTTGCGGTGTGGCTGGGACTGCTGCTGCAGCTCGTCTTGTAGACAGAAGGCCTAACTGTAACCCTAATCCTTCTGTTAAAGTTCAGCACTTACGACTTCAGGAGAGGACATGAAAAATACCCATGTCAATGCGTGACTACACTCTAACATACACCAGCACAAATACACTGTGTTCTTTCTTACCGGACTGCTGTTGCGACTGCGACTGCGGCTGCGGCTGCGACTGCGTCTCGCGGCTGCGTCTGCGGCTGCGACTGCTGCGGCGACTGCATGGCTCATCTTGTAGACAGAAGGCCTAACCATAACCTAATCCTTCAGTTAAAGTTCAGCACTTACGACTTCAGGAGAGGGACATCGAAAAGAATACCCATGTCAGTGCGTGACTACACTCTAACATACACCAGCACAAATACACTGTGTTCTTTCTTACCAGACTGCTGTTGCGACTGCGACTGCGGCTGCTGCGACTGCGACTGCGACTGCGTCTGCGGCTGCGACTCGCGGCTGCGACTGCGTCTCGGCTGCGACTGGCGTGCGGCTCATCTTGTAGACAGAAGGCCTAACCATAACCTAATCCTTTGGTTAAAGTTCAGCACTTACGACTTCAGGAGAGGACATCGAAAAGAAATCCCCATGTCAGTGCGTGAATGTAGCGTGAACACTCTAACATACACCAGCACAAATACACTGTGTTCTTTCTTACGGACTGCTGTTGCGACTCCGACTGTGCTGCGGCTGCTGTTGCGGCTGTGGCTGGGACTGCTGCTGCAGCTCATCTTTAGACAGAAGGCCTAACTGTAACCTAATCCTTCTGTTAAAGTTCAGCACCGACTTCAGGAGGGACATCGAAAAAGAAACCCATGTCAGTACGTGACTACACTCTAACATACACCAGCACAAATACACTGTGTTCTTTCTTACCGGACTGCTGTTGCGACTGCGACTGCGGCTGCGGCTGCGACTGCGTCTGCGGCTGCGTCTGCGGCTGCGACTGCGGCGACTGCGGCTCATCTTGTAGACAGAAGGCCTAACCATAACCTAATCCTTCAGTTAAAGTTCAGCACTTACGACTTCAGGAGAGGGACATCGAAAAGAAATACCCATGTCAGTACGTGACTACACTCTAACATACACCAGCACAAATACACTGTGTTCTTTCTTACCGGACTGCTGTTGCGGCTGCTGCTGTGGATGCGGCTGCTGTTGCGGCTCCGGCTGGGACTGCTGCTCGGCTCATCTTCTAGACAGAAGGCCTAACCCTAACCATTCTGTTAAAGTTACACACTTACGACTTCAGGAGAGGGACATTGAAAAGAAATTCCCATGTCAGTACGTGAATGTAGCGTGAACACACTCCACACACACCAGCACAAATATACTGTGTTCTTTCTTACCAGACTGCTGTTGCGACTGCGGCTGCGACTGTGACTGCGACTGCGTCTGCGGCTGCGACTGCGACTGCGACTGCGGCTGCGACTGCGTCTCGGCTGCGACTCGGCGGTGGTGGCGGCTGCGACTGCGGCTGGGACTGCTGCTGTGGCTCATCTTGTAGACAGAAGGCCTAACCGTAACCTAATCCTTCGGTTAAAGTTCAGCACTTATGACTTCAGGAGATTGACATCGAAAAGAAATCCCCATGTCAGTACGTGACTACACTCTAACATACACCAGCACAAATACACTGTGTTCTTTCTTACGGACTGCTGTTGCGGCTGTTGCGGCTGCTGCTGTGGACTGCTCTTGCGACTGCGACAGCGGCTGCGTGCGGCTGCAACTGCGTCCTGCGTCTGCGACTGCGACTGCGGCGACTGCGGCTCATCTTGTAGACAGAAGGCCTAACCATAACCTAATCCTTTGGTTAAAGTTCAGCACTTACGACTTCAGAGAGGACATCAAAAGAAATCCCCATGTACACTGTGTTCTTTCTTACGGACTGCTGTTGCGGCTGTTGCGGCTGCTGCTGTGGACTGCTCTTGCGACTGCGACAGCGGCTGCGACTGCGGCTGCAACTCGTCTGCGTCTGCGACTGCGACTCCGACTGCGTCTGCGGCTGCACTGCGGCGACTGCGGCTCATCTTGTAGACAGAAGGCCTAACCATAACCTAATCCTTTGGTTAAAGTTCAGCACTTACGACTTCAGGAGAGGGACATCGAAAAGAAATCCCCATGTACACTGTGTTCTTTCTAACTGTAACCCTAATCCTTCAGTTAAAGTTCAGCACTTACGACTTCAGGAGAGGGACATCGAAAAGAGATACCCATGTCATGCGTGACTACACTCTAACATACACCAGCACAAATACACTGTGTTCTTTCTTACCGGACTGCTGTTGCGGCTGTTGCGGCTGCTGCTGTGGACTGCTCTTGCGACTGCGACAGCGGCTGCGACTGCGGCTGCAACTGCGTCTGCGGCTGCGACTGCGACTGCGACTGCGGCTGCGTCTGCGGCTGCGACTGCGGCGACTGCGGCTCATCTTGTAGACAGAAGGCCTAACCATAACCCTAATCCTTTGGTTAAGTTCAGCACTTACGACTTCAGGAGGACATCGAAAAGAAATCCCCATGTACATGTTAGTTCTAACTGTAACCCTAATCCTTCTGTTAAAGTTCAGCACTTACGACTTCAGGAGAGGACATCGAAAGATACCCATGTCAATGCGTGAATGTAGCGTGAACACACTCTAACATACACCAGCACAAATACACTGTTTTCTTTCTTACGGACTGCTGTTGCGACTCCGACTGTGGCTGCGGCTGCTGTTGCGGTTGTGGCTGCGACTGCTGCTGCGGCTCATCTTGTAGACAGAAGGCCTATGTAACCCTAATCCTTCTGTTAAAGTTCAGCACTTACGACTTCAGGAGAGGACATCGAAAAGAAATACCCATGTCACGTTGACTACTCTAACATACACCAGCACAAATACACTGTGTTCTTTCTTGCGGACTGCTGTTGCGACTGCGACTGCGGCTGCGACTGCGACTGCGTCTGCGGCTGCGTCTGCGGCTCGCGACTGCTGCGACGCGGCTCATCTTGTAGACAGAAGGCCTAACCATAACCCTAATCCTTCAGTTAAAGTTCAGCACTTACGACTTCAGGAGAGGGACATCGAAAAGAAATACCCATGTCATGCGACTACACTCTAACATACACCAGCACAAATACTGTGTTCTTTCTTACAGACTGCTGTTGCGACTGCGACTGCGGCTGCGGCTGCTGCTGCGACTGCGTCTGCGGCTGCGACTGCGGCTGCGTCTGCGTCTGCGGCTGCGACTGCGGCGACTGCGGCTCATCTTGTAGACAGAAGGCCTAACCATAACCCTAATCCTTTGGTTAAAGTTCAGCACTTACGACTTCAGGAGAGGACATCGAAAAGAAATCCCATGTCAGTCGCGTGAATGTAGCGTGAACACTCTAACATACACAGCACAAATACACTGTGTTCTTTCTTACGGACTGCTGTTGCGACTCCGACTGTGGCTGCGGCTGCTGTTGCGGCTGTGGCTGGGACTGCTGCTGCTGCTTCTCTTGTAGACAGAAGGCCTAACTGTAACCCTAATCCTTCTGTTAAAGTTCAGCACTTACGACTTCAGGAGAGGGACATCGAAAAGAAATACCCATGTCAGTACGTGACTACACTCTAACATACACCAGCACAAATACACTGTGTTCTTTCTTACCGGACTGCTGTTGCGACTGCGACTGCGGCTGCGGCTGCGGCTGCGACTGCGTCTGCGGCTGCGTCTGCGCTGCGACTCGGCGACTGCGGCTCATCTTGTAGACAGAAGGCCTAACCATAACCCTAATCCTTCAGTTAAAGTTCAGCACTTACGACTTCAGGAGAGGGACATCGAAAAGAGATACCCATGTCATGCGTGACTACACTCTAACATACACCAGCACAAATACACTGTGTTCTTTCTTACCGGACTGCTGTTGCGGCTGCTGCTGTGGATGCGGCTGCTGTTGCGGCTCCGGCTGGGACTGCTGCTGCGGCTCATCTTCTAGACAGAAGGCCTAACCCTAACCATTCTGTTAAAGTTACACACTTACGACTTCAGGAGAGGGACATTGAAAAATTCCCATGTCAGTACGTGAATGTAGCGTGAACACTCCACCACACAGCACAAATATACTGTGTTCTTTCTTACCAGACTGCTGTTGCGACTGCGGCTGCGACTGTGACTGCGACTGCGTCTGCGGCTGCGACTGCGACTGCGGCTGCGACTGCGTCTGCGGCTGCGACTGCGGCGGTGGTGGCGGCTGCGACTGCGGCTGGGACTGCTGCTGTGGCTCATCTTGTAGACAGAAGGCCTAACCGTAACCCTAATCCTTCGGTTAAAGTTCAGCACTTATGACTTCAGGAGATTGACATCGAAAAGAAATCCCCATGTCAGTACGTGACTACACTCTAACATACACCAGCACAAATACACTGTGTTCTTTCTTACCGGACTGCTGTTGCGGCTGTTGCGGCTGCTGCTGTGGACTGCTCTTGCGACTGCGACAGCGGCTGCGACTGCGGCTGCAACTGCGTCTGCGTCTGCGACTCCGACTGCGTCTGCGGCTGCGACTGCGGCGACTGCGGCTCATCTTGTAGACAGAAGGCCTAACCATAACCCTAATCCTTTGGTTAAAGTTCAGCACTTACGACTTCAGGAGAGGGACATCGAAAAGAAATCCCCATGTACACTGTGTTCTTTCTAACTGTAACCCTAATCCTTCTGTTAAAGTTCAGCACTTACGACTTCAGGAGAGGGACATCGAAAAGAGATACCCATGTCAGTACGTGAATGTAGCGTGAACACACTCTAACATACACCAGCACAAATACACTGTTTTCTTTCTTACGGACTGCTGTTGCGACTCGACTGTGGCTGCGTGCTGTTGCGGCTGTGGCTGGGACTGCTGCTGCAGCTCGTCTTGTAGACAGAAGGCCTAACTGTAACCTAATCCTTCTGTTAAAGTTCAGCACTTACGACTTCAGGAGAGGGACATCGAAAAGAAATACCCATGTCAGTGCGTGCTACACTCTAACATACACCAGCACAAATACACTGTGTTCTTTCTTACCGGACTGCTGTTGCGACTGCGACTGCGGCTGCGGCTCGACTCTTGCTGCGTCTGCGGCTGCACTCGCGCTGCGGCTCATCTTGTAGACAGAAGGCCTAACCATACCCTAATCCTTCAGTTAAAGTTCAGCACTCGACTTCAGAGAGGACATCGAAAAGAAATCCCCATGTACACTGTGTTCTTTCTAACTGTAACCTAATCCTTCTGTTAAAGTTCAGCACTTACGACTTCAGGAGAGGGACATCGAAAGAGATACCCATGTCAGTGCGTGAATGTAGCGTGAACACCTCTAACATACACCAGCACAAATACACTGTTTTCTTTCTTACGGACTGCTGTTGCGACTCCGACTGTGGCTGCGGCTGCTGTTGCGGTTGTGGCTGGGACTGCTGCTGCAGCTCATCTTGTAGACAGAAGGCCTAACCCCTAATCCTTCTGTTAAAGTTCAGCACTTACGACTTCAGGAGAGGGACATGAAAAGAAATACCCATGTCAGTACGTGACTACACTCTAACATACACCAGCACAAATACACTGTGTTCTTTCTTACCGGACTGCTGTTGCGACTGCGACTGCGGCTGCGGCTGCGGCTGCGACTGCGTCTGCGGCTGCGACTGCGGCGACTGCGGCTCATCTTGTAGACAGAAGGCCTAACCATAACCCTAATCCTTCAGTTAAAGTTCAGCACTTACGACTTCAGGAGAGGGACATCGAAAAGAAATACCCATGTCAGTACGTGACTACACTCTAACATACACCAGCACAAATATACTGTGTTCTTTCTTACCAGACTGCTGTTGCGACTGCGGCTGCGACTGCGGCTGCAACTGGCGTCTGCGACTGCGTCCGACTGCGTCTGCGGCTGCGACTTCTGGCGACTGCGGCTCATCTTGTAGACAGAAGGCCTAACCATAACCCTAATCCTTTGGTTAAAGTTCAGCACTTACGACTTCAGGAGAGGGACATCGAAAAGAAATCCCCATGTACACTGTGTTCTTTCTAACTGTAACCCTAATCCTTCTGTTAAAGTTCAGCACTTACGACTTCAGGAGAGGGACATCGAAAAGAGATACCCATGTCAGTACGTGAATGTAGCGTGAACACACTCTAACATACACCAGCACAAATACACTGTTTTCTTTCTTACCGGACTGCTGTTGCGACTCCGACTGTGGCTGCGGCTGCTGTTGCGGCTGTGGCTGGGACTGCTGCTGCTGCTCTTGTAGACAGAAGGCCTAACTGTAACCTAATCCTTCTGTTAAAGTTCAGCACTTACGACTTCAGGAGGGACATCGAAAAGAAATACCCATGTCAGTACGTGACTACACTCTAACATACACCAGCACAAATACACTGTGTTCTTTCTTACCGGACTGCTGTTGCGACTGCGACTGCGGCTGCGGCTGCGGCTGCGTCTGCGGCTGCGTCTGCGGCTGCGACTGCGGCGACTGCGGCTCATCTTGTAGACAGAAGGCCTAACCATACCCTAATCCTTGGTTAAAGTTCAGCACTTACGACTTCAGAGAGGGACATCGAAAGAAATCCCCATGTACACTGTGTTCTTTCTAACTGTAACCCTAATCCTTCTGTTAAAGTTCAGCACTTACGACTTCAGGAGAGGGACATCGAAAAGAGATACCCATGTCAGTCGTGAATGTAGCGTGAACACTCTAACATACACCAGCACAAATACACTGTTTCTTTCTTACGGACTGCTGTGCGACTCCGACTGTGGCTGCGGCTGCTGTTGCGGCTGTGGCTGGACTGCTGCTGCAGCTCATCTTGTAGACAGAAGGCCTAACTGTAACCCTAATCCTTCTGTTAAAGTTCAGCACTTACGACTTCAGGAGAGGGACATCGAAAAGAAATACCCATGTCAGTACGTGACTACACTCTAACATACACCAGCACAAATACACTGTGTTCTTTCTTACCGGACTGCTGTTGCGACTGCGACTGCGGCTGCGGCTGCGGCTGCGTCTGCGGCTGCGGCTGCGGCTGCGGCTGCGACTGCGGCGACTGCGGCTCATCTTGTAGACAGAAGGCCTAACCATAACCCTAATCCTTCAGTTAAAGTTCAGCACTTACGACTTCAGGAGAGGACATCGAAAAGAAATACCCATGTCAGTACGTGACTACACTCTAACATACACCAGCACAAATATACTGTGTTCTTTCTTACCAGACTGCTGTTGCGACTGCGACTGCGGCTGCGACTGTGACTGCGACTGCGTCTGCGGCTGCGACTGCGGCTGCGACTGCGTCTGCGGCTGCGACTGCGGCGACTGCGGCTCATCTTGTAGACAGAAGGCCTAACCATAACCCTAATCCTTTGGTTAAAGTTCAGCACTTACGACTTCAGGAGAGGGACATCGAAAAGAAATCCCCATGTCAGTACGTGAATGCGTGAACACACTCTAACATACACCAGCACAAATACACTGTGTTCTTTCTTACCGGACTGCTGTTGCGACTCCGACTGTGGCTGCGGCTGCTGTTGCGGCTGTGGCTGGGACTGCTGCTGCAGCTCGTCTTGTAGACAGAAGGCCTAACTGTAACCCTAATCCTTCTGTTAAAGTTCAGCACTTACGACTTCAGGAGAGGGACATCGAAAAGAAATACCCATGTCAGTACGTGACTACACTCTAACATACACCAGCACAAATACACTGTGTTCTTTCTTACCGGACTGCTGTTGCGACTGCGACTGCGGCTGCGGCTGCGGCTGCGACTGCGTCTGCGGCTGCGTCTGCGGCTGCGACTGCGGCGACTGCGGCTCATCTTGTAGACAGAAGGCCTAACCATAACCCTAATCCTTCAGTTAAAGTTCAGCACTTACGACTTCAGGAGAGGGACATCGAAAAGAAATACCCATGTCAGTACGTGACTACACTCTAACATACACCAGCACAAATACACTGTGTTCTTTCTTACCGGACTGCTGTTGCGGCTGCTGCTGTGGATGCGGCTGCTGTTGCGCTCGGCTGGGACTGCTGCTGCGGCTCATCTTCTAGACAGAAGGCCTAACCTAACCATTCTGTTAAAGTTACACACTTACGACTTCAGGAGAGGACATTGAAAAGAAATTCCCATGTCAGTACGTGAATGTAGCGTGAACACACTCCACCACACACCAGCACAAATATACTGTGTTCTTTCTTACCAGACTGCTGTTGCGACTGCGGCTGCGACTGTGACTGCGACTGCGTCTGCGGCTGCGACTGCGACTGCGACTGCGGCTGCGACTGCGTCTGCGGCTGCGACCTGCGGCGGTGGTGGCGGCTGCGACTGCGGCTGGGACTGCTGCTGTGGCTCATCTTGTAGACAGAAGGCCTAACCGTAACCCTAATCCTTCGGTTAAAGTTCAGCACTTATGACTTCAGGAGATTGACATCGAAAAATCCCCATGTCAGTGCGTGACTACACTCTAACATACACCAGCACAAATACACTGTGTTCTTTCTTACGGACTGCTGTTGCGGCTGTTGCGGCTGCTGCTGTGGACTGCTCTTGCGACTGCGACGGCGGCTGCGACTGCGGCTGCAACTGCGTCTGCGTCTCGCGACTGCGACGCGCGGCGACTGCGGCTCATCTTGTAGACAGAAGGCCTAACCATAACCTAATCCTTTGGTTAAAGTTCAGCACTTACGACTTCAGGAGAGGACATCAAAAGAAATCCCCATGTACACTGTGTTCTTTCTTACCGGACTGCTGTTGCGGCTGTTGCGGCTGCTGCTGTGGACTGCTCTTGCGACTGCGACAGCGGCTGCGACTGCGGCTGCAACTGCGTCTGCGTCTGCGCGCTGCGACTCCGACTGCGTCTGCGGCTGCGCTGCGGCGACTGCGCTCATCTTGTAGACAGAAGGCCTAACCATACCCTAATCCTTTGGTTAAAGTTCAGCACTTACGACTTCAGGAGAGGGACATCGAAAAGAAATCCCCATGTACACTGTGTTCTTTCTAACTGTAACCTAATCCTTCTGTTAAAGTTCAGCACTTACGACTTCAGGAGAGGGACATCGAAAGAGATACCCATGTCATACGTGAATGGCGTGAACACACTCTAACATACACCAGCACAAATACACTGTTTCTTTCTTACGGACTGCTGTTGCGACTCCGACTGTGGCTGCGGCTGCTGTTGCGGCTGTGGCTGGGACTGCTGCTGCAGCTCATCTTGTAGACAGAAGGCCTAACTGTAACCTAATCCTTCTGTTAAAGTTCAGCACTTACGACTTCAGGAGAGGGACATCGAAAAGAAATACCCATGTCAGTACGTGACTACACTCTAACATACACCAGCACAAATACACTGTGTTCTTTCTTACCGGACTGCTGTTGCGACTGCGACTGCGGCTGCGGCTGCGACTGCGTCTGCGGCTGCGTCTGCGGCTGCGACTGCGGCGACTGCGGCTCATCTTGTAGACAGAAGGCCTAACCATAACCCTAATCCTTCAGTTAAAGTTCAGCACTTACGACTTCAGGAGAGGACATCGAAAAGAAATACCCATGTCAGTACGTGACTACACTCTAACATACACCAGCACAAATATACTGTGTTCTTTCTTACCAGACTGCTGTTGCGACTGCGACTGCGGCTGCGACTGTGACTGCGACTGCGTCTGCGGCTGCGACTGCGGCTGCGACTGCGTCTGCGGCTGCGACTGCGGCGACTGCGGCTCATCTTGTAGACAGAAGGCCTAACCATAACCCTAATCCTTTGGTTAAAGTTCAGCACTTACGACTTCAGGAGAGGGACATCGAAAAGAAATCCCCATGTCAGTACGTGAATGTAGCGTGAACACACTCTAACATACACCAGCACAAATACACTGTGTTCTTTCTTACCGGACTGCTGTTGCGACTCCGACTGTGGCTGCGGCTGCTGTTGCGGCTGTGGCTGGGACTGCTGCTGCAGCTCGTCTTGTAGACAGAAGGCCTAACCCTAATCCTTCTGTTAAAGTTCAGCACTTACGACTTCAGGAGAGGGACATCGAAAAGAAATACCCATGTCAGTACGTGACTACACTCTAACATACACCAGCACAAATACACTGTGTTCTTTCTTACCGGACTGCTGTTGCGACTGCGACTGCGGCTGCGACGCTGCTGCGGCTGCGACTGCGTCTGCGGCGCGTCTGCGGCTGCGACTGCGGCGACTGCGGCTCATCTTGTAGACAGAAGGCCTAACCATAACCCTAATCCTTCAGTTAAAGTTCAGCACTTACGACTTCAGGAGAGGACATCGAAAAGAATACCCATGTCAGTCGTGACTACACTCTAACATACACCAGCACAAATACACTGTGTTCTTTCTTACCGGACTGCTGTTGCGGCTGCTGCTGTGGATCGGCTGCTGTTGCGCTCGGCTGGGACTGCTGCTGCGGCTCATCTTCTAGACAGAAGGCCTAACCCTAACCATTCTGTTAAAGTTACACTTACGACTTCAGGAGAGGACATTGAAAAGAAATTCCCATGTCAGTACGTGAATGTAGCGTGAACACACTCCACCACACACCAGCACAAATATACTGTGTTCTTTCTTACCAGACTGCTGTTGCGACTGCGGCTGCGACTGTGACTGCGACTGCGTCTGCGGCTGCGACTGCGACTGCGGCTGCGACTGCGTCTGCGGCTGCGACTGCGGCGGTGGGGGCGGCTGCGACTGCGGCTGGGACTGCTGCTGTGGCTCATCTTGTAGACAGAAGGCCTAACCGTAACCCTAATCCTTCGGTTAAAGTTCAGCACTTATGACTTCAGGAGATTGACATCGAAAAGAAATCCCCATGTCAGTACGTGACTACACTCTAACATACACCAGCACAAATACACTGTGTTCTTTCTTACCGGACTGCTGTTGCGGCTGTTGCGGCTGCTGCTGTGGACTGCTCTTGCGACTGCGACAGCGGCTGCGACTGCGGCTGCAACTGCGTCTGCGTCTGCGACTGCGACTCCGACTGCGTCTGCGGCTGCGACTGCGGCGACTGCGGCTCATCTTGTAGACAGAAGGCCTAACCATAACCCTAATCCTTTGGTTAAAGTTCAGCACTTACGACTTCAGGAGAGGGACATCGAAAAGAAATCCCCATGTACACTGTGTTCTTTCTAACTGTAACCTAATCCTTCTGTTAAAGTTCAGCACTTACGACTTCAGGAGAGGGACATCGAAAAGAGATACCCATGTCAGTACGTGAATGTAGCGTGAACACACTCTAACATACACCAGCACAAATACACTGTTTTCTTTCTTACCGGACTGCTGTTGCGACTCCGACTGTGGCTGCGGCTGCTGTTGCGGCTGTGGCTGGGACTGCTGCTGCAGCTCGTCTTGTAGACAGAAGGCCTAACTGTAACCCTAATCCTTCTGTTAAAGTTCAGCACTTACGACTTCAGGAGAGGGACATCGAAAAGAAATACCCATGTCAGTACGTGACTACACTCTAACATACACCAGCACAAATACACTGTGTTCTTTCTTACCGGACTGCTGTTGCGACTGCGACTGCGGCTGCGGCTGCGGCTGCGTCTGCGGCTGCGGCTGCGTCTGCGGCTGCGACTGCGGCGACTGCGGCTCATCTTGTAGACAGAAGGCCTAACCATAACCCTAATCCTTCAGTTAAAGTTCAGCACTTACGACTTCAGGAGGACATCGAAAAGAAATCCCCATGTACACTGTGTTCTTTTCTTACGGACTGCTGTTGCGGCTGTTGCGGCTGCTGCTGTGGACTGCTCTTGCGACTGCGACAGCGGCTGCGACTGCGGCTGCAACTGCGTTCTGCGTCGCGACTGCGACTCCGACTGCGTCTGCGGCTGCGACTGCGGCGACTGCGGCTCATCTTGTAGACAGAAGGCTAACCATAACCTAATCCTTTGGTTAAAGTTCAGCACCGACTTCAGAGAGGACATCAAAAGAAATCCCCATGTACACTGTGTTCTTTCTAACTGTAACCTAATCCTTCAGTTAAAGTTCAGCACTTACGACTTCAGGAGAGGGACATCGAAAAGAGATACCCATGTCAGTGCGTGACTACACTCTAACATACACCAGCACAAATACACTGTGTTCTTTCTTACCGGACTGCTGTTGCGGCTGTTGCGGCTGCTGCTGTGGACTGCTCTTGCGACTGCGACAGCGGCTCGACTGCGGCTGCAACTGCGCTCGTCTGCGACTGCGACTGCGACTCCGACTGTCTGCGGCTGCGACTGCGGCGACGCGGCTCATCTTGTAGACAGAAGGCCTAACCATAACCTAATCCTTTGGTTAAAGTTCAGCACTTACGACTTCAGGAGAGGGACATCGAAAAGAAATCCCCATGTACACTGTGTTCTTTCTAACTGTAACCCTAATCCTTCTGTTAAAGTTCAGCACTTACGACTTCAGGAGAGGACATCGAGATACCCATGTCAGTGCGTGAATGTAGCGTGAACACACTCTAACATACACCAGCACAAATACACTGTTTTCTTTCTTACCGGACTGCTGTTGCGACTCCGACTGTGGCTGCGGCTGCTGTTGCGGCTGTGGCTGGGACTGCTGCTGCGGCTCATCTTGTAGACAGAAGGCCTAACTGTAACCTAATCCTTCTGTTAAAGTTCAGCACTTACGACTTCAGGAGAGGGACATCGAAAAGAAATACCCATGTCAGTACGTGACTACACTCTAACATACACCAGCACAAATACACTGTGTTCTTTCTTACCGGACTGCTGTTGCGACTGCGACTGCGGCTGCGGCTGCGACTGCGTCTGCGGCTGTGGCTGCGGCTGCGACTGCGGCGACTGCGGCTCATCTTGTAGACAGAAGGCCTAACCATAACCCTAATCCTTCAGTTAAAGTTCAGCACTTACGACTTCAGGAGAGGGACATCGAAAAGAAATACCCATGTCAGTACGTGACTACACTCTAACATACACCAGCACAAATATACTGTGTTCTTTCTTACCAGACTGCTGTTGCGACTGCGACTGCGGCTGCGACTGTGACTGCGACTGCGTCTGCGGCTGCGACTGCGGCTGCGACTGCGTCTGCGGCTGCGACTGCGGCGACTGCGGCTCATCTTGTAGACAGAAGGCCTAACCATAACCCTAATCCTTTGGTTAAAGTTCAGCACTTACGACTTCAGGAGAGGGACATCGAAAAGAAATCCCCATGTCAGTACGTGAATGTAGCGTGAACACACTCTAACATACACCAGCACAAATACACTGTGTTCTTTCTTACCGGACTGCTGTTGCGACTCCGACTGTGGCTGCGGCTGCTGTTGCGGCTGTGGCTGCTGGACTGCTGCTGCAGCTCGTCTTGTAGACAGAAGGCCTAACTGTAACCTAATCCTTCTGTTAAAGTTCAGCACTTACGACTTCAGGAGAGGGACATCGAAAAGAAATACCCATGTCATGCGTGACTACACTCTAACATACACCAGCACAAATACACTGTGTTCTTTCTTACCGGACTGCTGTTGCGACTGCGACTGCGGCTGCGGCTCGCGGCTGCGACTGCGTCTGCGGCTGCGTCTCTGCGGCTGCGACTTCGCGGCGACTGCGGCTCATCTTGTAGACAGAAGGCCTAATAACCTAATCCTTCAGTTAAAGTTCAGCACTTACGACTTCAGGAGAGGGACATCGAAAGAAATACCCATGTCAGTGCGTGACTACACTCTAACATACACCAGCACAAATACACTGTGTTCTTTCTTACCGGACTGCTGTTGCGGCTGTTGCGGCTGCTGCTGTGGACTGCTCTTGCGACTGCGACAGCGGCTGCGACTGCGGCTGCAACTGCGTCTGCGGCTGCGACTGCGACTGCGACTGCGGCGACTGCGGCTCATCTTGTAGACAGAAGGCCTAACCATAACCCTAATCCTTTGGTTAAAGTTCAGCACTTACGACTTCAGGAGAGGGACATCGAAAAGAAATCCCCATGTACACTGTGTTCTTTCTTACCGGACTGCTGTTGCGGCTGTTGCGGCTGCTGCTGTGGACTGCTCTTGCGACTGCGACAGCGGCTGCGACTGCGGCTGCAACTGCGTCTGCGACTGCGACTCCGACTGCGTCTGCGGCTGCGACTGCGGCGACTGCGGCTCATCTTGTAGACAGAAGGCCTAACCATAACCCTAATCCTTTGGTTAAAGTTCAGCACTTACGACTTCAGGAGAGGGACATCGAAAAGAAATCCCCATGTACACTGTGTTCTTTCTAACTGTAACCCTAATCCTTCAGTTAAAGTTCAGCACTTACGACTTCAGGAGAGGGACATCGAAAAGAAATACCCATGTCAGTACGTGACTACACTCTAACATACACCAGCACAAATACACTGTGTTCTTTCTTACCGGACTGCTGTTGCGGCTGTTGCGGCTGCTGCTGTGGACTGCTCTTGCGACTGCGACAGCGGCTGCGACTGCGGCTGCAACTGCGTCTGCGTCTGCGACTGCGACTCCGACTGCGTCTGCGGCTGCGACTGCGGCGACTGCGGCTCATCTTGTAGACAGAAGGCCTAACCATAACCCTAATCCTTTGGTTAAAGTTCAGCACTTACGACTTCAGGAGAGGGACATCGAAAAGAAATCCCCATGTACACTGTGTTCTTTCTAACTGTAACCCTAATCCTTCTGTTAAAGTTCAGCACTTACGACTTCAGGAGAGGGACATCGAAAAGAGATACCCATGTCAGTACGTGAATGTAGCGTGAACACACTCTAACATACACCAGCACAAATACACTGTTTTCTTTCTTACCGGACTGCTGTTGCGACTCCGACTGGCTGCGCGGCTGCTGTTGCGGCTGTGGCTGGGACTGCTGCTGCAGCTCGTCTTGTAGACAGAAGGCCTAACTGTAACCCTAATCCTTCTGTTAAAGTTCAGCACTTACGACTTCAGGAGAGGGACATCGAAAAGAAATACCCATGTCAGTACGTGACTACACTCTAACATACACCAGCACAAATACACTGTGTTCTTTCTTACCGGACTGCTGTTGCGACTGCGACTGCGGCTGCGGCTGCGACTGCGTCTGCGGCTGCGTCTGCGGCTGCGGCTGCGACTGCGGCTCATCTTGTAGACAGAAGGCCTAACCATAACCTAATCCTTCGTTAAAGTTCAGCACTTACGACTTCAGGAGAGGGACATCGAAAAGAAATACCCATGTCAGTACGTGACTACACTCTAACATACACCAGCACAAATACACTGTGTTCTTTCTTACCGGACTGCTGTTGCGACTGCGACTGCGGCTGCGACTGTGACTGCGACTGCGTCTGCGGCTGCGACTGCGGCTGCGACTGCGTCTGCGGCTGCGACTGCGGCGACTGCGGCTCATCTTGTAGACAGAAGGCCTAACCATAACCCTAATCCTTTGGTTAAAGTTCAGCACTTACGACTTCAGGAGAGGGACATCGAAAAGAAATCCCCATGTCAGTACGTGAATGTAGCGTGAACACACTCTAACATACACCAGCACAAATACACTGTGTTCTTTCTTACGGACTGCTGTTGCGACTGCGACTGTGGCTGCGGCTGCTGTTGCGGGTGGCTGGGACTGCTGCTGCGGCTCATCTTCTAGACAGAAGGCCTAACCTAACCATTCTGTTAAAGTTACACACACGACTTCAGGAGAGGACATTGAAAAGAAATTCCATGTCAGTGCGTGAATGTAGCGTGAACACACTCCACCACACACCAGCACAAATATACTGTGTTCTTTCTTACCAGACTGCTGTTGCGACTGCGGCTGCGACTGTGACTGCGACTGCGTCTGCGGCTGCGACTGCGACTGCGGCTGCGGCTGCGACTGCGTCTGGCTGCGACTGCGGCGGTGGTGGCGGCTGCGACTGCGGCTGGGACTGCTGCTGTGGCTCATCTTGTAGACAGAAGGCCTAACCGTAACCCTAATCCTTCGGTTAAAGTTCAGCACTTATGACTTCAGGAGATTGACATCGAAAAGAAATCCCCATGTCAGTACGTGACTACACTCTAACATACACCAGCACAAATACACTGTGTTCTTTCTTACCGGACTGCTGTTGCGGCTGTTGCGGCTGCTGCTGTGGACTGCTCTTGCGACTGCGACAGCGGGCTGCGACTGCGGCTGCAACTGCGTCGTCTGCGACTGCGGCTGCGGCGACTGCGGCTCATCTTGTAGACAGAAGGCCTAACCATAACCCTAATCCTTTGGTTAAAGTTCAGCACTTACGACTTCAGGAGAGGGACATCGAAAAGAAATCCCCATGTACACTGTGTTCTTTCTTACCGGACTGCTGTTGCGGCTGTTGCGGCTGCTGCTGTGGACTGCTCTTGCGACTGCGACAGCGGCTGCGACTGCGGCTGCAACTGCGTCGTCGCGACTGCGACTCCGACTGCGTCTGCGGCTGCGACTGCGGCGACTGCGGCTCATCTTGTAGACAGAAGGCCTAACCATAACCTAATCCTTTGGTTAAAGTTCAGCACCCGACTTCAGGAGAGGGACATCGAAAAGAAATCCCCATGTACACTGTGTTCTTTCTAACTGTAACCCTAATCCTTCTGTTAAAGTTCAGCACTTACGACTTCAGGAGAGGGACATCGAAAGAGATACCCATGTCGATGCGTGACTACACTCTAACATACACCAGCACAAATACACTGTGTTCTTTCTTACCGGACTGTTGCGGCTGCCGGCTGCTGCTGTGGACTGCTCTTGCGACTGCGACAGCGGCTGCGACTGCGGCTGCAACTGCGTCTCTGCGTTTCGACTGCGTTCTTGACTCCGACTGCGTCTGCGGCTGCGACTGCGCGACTGCGGCTCATCTTGTAGACAGAAGGCCTAACCATAACCTAATCCTTTGGTTAAAGTTCAGCACTTACGACTTCAGGAGAGGGACATCGAAAGAAATCCCCATGTACACTGTGTTCTTTCTAACTGTAACCTAATCCTTCTGTTAAAGTTCAGCACTTACGACTTCAGGAGAGGACATCGAAAAGAGATACCCATGTCAGTACGTGAATGTAGCGTGAACACACTCTAACATACACCAGCACAAATACACTGTTTTCTTTCTTACCGGACTGCTGTTGCGACTCCGACTGTGGCTGCGGCTGCTGTTGCGGTTGTGGCTGGGACTGCTGCTGCAGCTCGTCTTGTAGACAGAAGGCCTAACTGTAACCCTAATCCTTCTGTTAAAGTTCAGCACTTACGACTTCAGGAGAGGGACATCGAAAAGAAATACCCATGTCAGTACGTGACTACACTCTAACATACACCAGCACAAATACACTGTGTTCTTTCTTACCGGACTGCTGTTGCGACTGCGACTGCGGCTGCGGCTGCGACTGCGTCTGCGGCTGCGTCTGCGGCTGCGACTGCGGCGACTGCGGCTCATCTTGTAGACAGAAGGCCTAACCATAACCCTAATCCTTCAGTTAAAGTTCAGCACTTACGACTTCAGGAGAGGGACATCGAAAAGAAATCCCCATGTCAGTACGTGAATGTAGCGTGAACACACTCTAACATACACCAGCACAAATACACTGTGTTCTTTCTTACCGGACTGCTGTTGCGACTCCGACTGTGGCTGCGGCTGCTGTTGCGGCTGTGGCTGGGACTGCTGCTGCAGCTCGTCTTGTAGACAGAAGGCCTAACTGTAACCCTAATCCTTCTGTTAAAGTTCAGCACTTACGACTTCAGGAGAGGGACATCGAAAAGAAATACCCATGTCAGTACGTGACTACACTCTAACATACACCAGCACAAATACACTGTGTTCTTTCTTACCGGACTGCTGTTGCGACTGCGACTGCGGCTGCGGCTGCGACTGCGACTGCGGCTGCGTCTGCGGCTGCGACTGCGGCGACTGCGGCTCATCTTGTAGACAGAAGGCCTAACCATAACCCTAATCCTTCAGTTAAAGTTCAGCACTTACGACTTCAGGAGAGGGACATCGAAAAGAGATACCCATGTCAGTACGTGACTACACTCTAACATACACCAGCACAAATACACTGTGTTCTTTCTTACCGGACTGCTGTTGCGGCTGCTGCTGTGGATGCGGCTGCTGTTGCGGCTCCGGCTGGGACTGCTGCTGCGGCTCATCTTCTAGACAGAAGGCCTAACCCTAACCATTCTGTTAAAGTTACACACTTACGACTTCAGGAGAGGGACATTGAAAAGAAATTCCCATGTCAGTACGTGAATGTAGCGTGAACACACTCCACCACACACCAGCACAAATATACTGTGTTCTTTCTTACCAGACTGCTGTTGCGACTGCGGCTGCGACTGTGACTGCGACTGCGTCTGCGCGCTGCGACTGCGACTGCGGCTGCGACTGCGTCTCGCGGCTGCGACTCGGCGGTGGTGGCGGCTGCGACTGCGGCTGGGACTGCTGCTGTGGCTCATCTTGTAGACAGAAGGCCTAACCGTAACCTAATCCTTCGGTTAAAGTTCAGCACTTATGACTTCAGGAGATTGACATCGAAAAGAAATCCCCATGTCAGTACGTGACTACACTCTAACATACACCAGCACAAATACACTGTGTTCTTTCTTACGGACTGCTGTTGCGGCTGTTGCGGCTGCTGCTGTGGACTGCTCTTGCGACTGCGACAGCGGCTGCGACTGCGGCTGCAACTGCGTCTCGTCTGCGACTGCGACTCCGACTGCGTCTGCGTGCGACTGCGGCGACTCGGCTCATCTTGTAGACAGAAGGCCTAACCATAACCCTAATCCTTTGGAAAGTTCAGCACTTACGACTTCAGGAGAGGGACATCGAAAAGAAATCCCCATGTACACTGTGTTCTTTCTAACTGTAACCTAATCCTTCTGTTAAAGTTCAGCACTTACGACTTCAGGAGGGACATCGAAAGAGATACCCATGTCAGTACGTGAATGTAGCGTGAACACACTCTAACATACACCAGCACAAATACACTGTTTTCTTTCTTACCGGACTGCTGTTGCGACTCGACTGTGGCTGCGGCTGCTGTTGCGGCTGTGGCTGGGACTGCTGCTGCAGCTCGTCTTGTAGACAGAAGGCCTAACTGTAACCCTAATCCTTCTGTTAAAGTTCAGCACTTACGACTTCAGGAGAGGGACATCGAAAAGAAATACCCATGTCAGTACGTGACTACACTCTAACATACACCAGCACAAATACACTGTGTTCTTTCTTACCGGACTGCTGTTGCGACTGCGACTGCGGCTGCGGCTGCGACTGCGTCTGCGGCTGCGTCTGCGGCTGCGACTGCGGCGACTGCGGCTCATCTTGTAGACAGAAGGCCTAACCACCCTAATCCTTCAGTTAAAGTTCAGCACTTACGACTTCAGGAGAGGGACATCGAAAAATCCCCATGTACACTGTGTTCTTTCTAACTGTAACCTAATCCTTCTGTTAAAGTTCAGCACTTACGACTTCAGGAGAGGGACATCGAAAAGAATACCCATGTCAGTGCGTGAATGTAGCGTGAACACACTCTAACATACACCAGCACAAATACACTGTTTCTTTCTTACCGGACTGCTGTTGCGACTCCGACTGTGGCTGCGGCTGCTGTTGCGGTTGGCTGGGCTGCTGCTGCAGCTCGTCTTGTAGACAGAAGGCCTAACTGTAACCTAATCCTTCTGTTAAAGTTCAGCACTTACGACTTCAGGAGAGGACATCGAAAAGAAATACCCATGTCAGTACGTGACTACACTCTAACATACACCAGCACAAATACACTGTGTTCTTTCTTACCGGACTGCTGTTGCGACTGCGACTGCGGCTGCGACTGCGGCTGCGGCTGCGTCTGCGGCGACTGCGGCTCATCTTGTAGACAGAAGGCCTAACCATAACCTAATCCTTCAGTTAAAGTTCAGCACTTACGACTTCAGGAGAGGGACATCGAAAAGAAATACCCATGTCAGTACGTGACTACACTCTAACATACACCAGCACAAATATACTGTGTTCTTTCTTACCAGACTGCTGTTGCGACTGCGACTGCGGCTGCGGCTGCAACTGCGTCTGCGACTCCGACTGCGTCTGCGGCTGCGACTGCGGCGACTGCGGCTCATCTTGTAGACAGAAGGCCTAACCATAACCCTAATCCTTTGGTTAAAGTTCAGCACTTACGACTTCAGGAGAGGGACATCGAAAAGAAATCCCCATGTACACTGTGTTCTTTCTAACTGTAACCCTAATCCTTCTGTTAAAGTTCAGCACTTACGACTTCAGGAGAGGGACATCGAAAAGAGATACCCATGTCAGTACGTGAATGTAGCGTGAACACACTCTAACATACACCAGCACAAATACACTGTTTTCTTTCTTACCGGACTGCTGTTGCGACTCCGACTGTGGCTGCGGCTGCTGTTGCGGCTGTGGCTGGGACTGCTGCTGCAGCTCGTCTTGTAGACAGAAGGCCTAACTGTAACCCTAATCCTTCTGTTAAAGTTCAGCACTTACGACTTCAGGAGAGGGACATCGAAAAGAAATACCCATGTCAGTACGTGACTACACTCTAACATACACCAGCACAAATACACTGTGTTCTTTCTTACCGGACTGCTGTTGCGACTGCGACTGCGGCTGCGGCTGCGACTGCGTCTGCGGCTGCGTCTGCGGCTGCGACTGCGGCGACTGCGGCTCATCTTGTAGACAGAAGGCCTAACCATACCCCTAATCCTTCAGTTAAAGTTCAGCACTTACGACTTCAGGAGAGGGACATCGAAAAGAAATCCCCATGTACACTGTGTTCTTTCTAACTGTAACCCTAATCCTTCTGTTAAAGTTCAGCACTTACGACTTCAGGAGGGACATCGAAAGAGATACCCATGTCAGTACGTGAATAGCGTGAACACACTCTAACATACACCAGCACAAATACACTGTTTTCTTTCTTACCGGACTGCTGTTGCGACTCCGACTGTGGCTGCGGCTGCTGTTGCGGTTGTGGCTGGGACTGCTGCTGCAGCTCGTCTTGTAGACAGAAGGCCTAACTGTAACCCTAATCCTTCTGTTAAAGTTCAGCACTTACGACTTCAGGAGAGGGACATCGAAAAGAAATACCCATGTCAGTACGTGACTACACTCTAACATACACCAGCACAAATACACTGTGTTCTTTCTTACGGACTGCTGTTGCGACTGCGGACTGCGGCTGCGGCTGCGGCTGCGTCTGCGGCTGCGTCTGCGGCTGCGACTGCGACTGCGGCGACTGCGGCTCATCTTGTAGACAGAAGGCCTAACCATAACCCTAATCCTTCAGTTAAAGTTCAGCACTTACGACTTCAGGAGAGGGACATCGAAAAGAAATACCCATGTCAGTACGTGACTACACTCTAACATACACCAGCACAAATATACTGTGTTCTTTCTTACCAGACTGCTGTTGCGACTGCGACTGCGGCTGCGACTGTGACTGCGACTGCGTCTGCGGCTGCGACTGCGGCTGCGTCTGCGGCTGCGACTGCGACTGCGGCGACTGCGGCTCATCTTGTAGACAGAAGGCCTAACCATAACCCTAATCCTTTGGTTAAAGTTCAGCACTTACGACTTCAGGAGAGGGACATCGAAAAGAAATCCCCATGTCAGTACGTGAATGTAGCGTGAACACACTCTAACATACACCAGCACAAATACACTGTGTTCTTTCTTACCGGACTGCTGTTGCGACTCCGACTGTGGCTGCGGCTGCTGTTGCGGCTGTGGCTGGGACTGCTGCTGCAGCTCGTCTTGTAGACAGAAGGCCTAACTGTAACCCTAATCCTTCTGTTAAAGTTCAGCACTTACGACTTCAGGAGAGGGACATCGAAAAGAAATACCCATGTCAGTACGTGACTACACTCTAACATACACCAGCACAAATACACTGTGTTCTTTCTTACCGGACTGCTGTTGCGACTGCGACTGCGGCTGCGGCTGCGGCTGCGACTGCGTCTGCGGCTGCGTCTGCGGCTGCGACTGCGGCGACTGCGGCTCATCTTGTAGACAGAAGGCCTAACCATAACCCTAATCCTTCAGTTAAAGTTCAGCACTTACGACTTCAGGAGAGGGACATCGAAAAGAGATACCCATGTCAGTACGTGACTACACTCTAACATACACCAGCACAAATACACTGTGTTCTTTCTTACCGGACTGCTGTTGCGCTGCTGCTGTGGATCGGCTGCTGTTGCGGCTCCGGCTGGGACTGCTGCTGCGGCTCATCTTCTAGACAGAAGGCCTAACCCTAACCATTCTGTTAAAGTTACACACTTACGACTTCAGGAGAGGGACATTGAAAAGAAATTCCCATGTCAGTACGTGAATGTAGCGTGAACACACTCCACCACACACCAGCACAAATATACTGTGTTCTTTCTTACCAGACTGCTGTTGCGACTGCGGCTGCGACTGTGACTGCGACTGCGTCTGCGGCTGCGACTGCGACTGCGACTGCGGCTGCGACTGCGTCTGCGGCTGCGACTGCGGCGGTGGTGGCGGCTGCGACTGCGGCTGGGACTGCTGCTGGCTCATCTTGTAGACAGAAGGCCTAACCGTAACCCTAATCCTTCGGTTAAAGTTCAGCACTTATGACTTCAGGAGATTGACATCGAAAAGAAATCCCCATGTCAGTACGTGACTACACTCTAACATACACCAGCACAAATACACTGTGTTCTTTCTTACCGGACTGCTGTTGCGGCTGTTGCGGCTGCTGCTGTGGACTGCTCTTGCGACTGCGACAGCGGCTGCGACTGCGGCTGCAACTGCGTCTCTGCTGCGACTGCGACTGCTGGCGACCTGCGGCTCATCTTGTAGACAGAAGGCCTAACCATAACCTAATCCTTTGGTTAAAGTTCAGCACTTACGACTTCAGGAGAGGACATCGAAAAGAAATCCCCATGTACACTGTGTTCTTTCTTACCGGACTGCTGTTGCGGCTGTTGCGGCTGCTGCTGTGGACTGCTCTTGCGACTGCGACAGCGGCTGCACTGCGGCTGCAACTGCGTCTGCGTCGCGACTGCGACTCGACTGCGTCTGCGGCTGCGACGCTGGCGACTGCGGCTCATCTTGTAGACAGAAGGCCTAACCATAACCCTAATCCTTTGGTTAAAGTTCAGCACTTACGACTTCAGGAGAGGGACATCGAAGAAATCCCATGTACACTGTGTTCTTTCTAACTGTAACCTAATCCTTCAGTTAAAGTTCAGCACTTACGACTTCAGGAGAGGACATCGAAAGAGATACCCATGTCAGTGCGTGACTACACTCTAACATACACCAGCACAAATACACTGTGTTCTTTCTTACGGACTGCTGTTGCGGGTTGCGGCTGCTGCTGTGGACTGCTCTTGCGACTGCGACAGCGGCTGCGACTGCGGCTGCAACGTCTGCGTCTGCGACTGCGACTGCGACTCCGACTGCGTCTGCGGCTGCGACTCTGGCGACTGGGCTCATCTTGTAGACAGAAGGCCTAACCATAACCCTAATCCTTTGGTTAAAGTTCAGCACTTACGACTTCAGGAGAGGACATCGAAAAGAAATCCCCATGTACACTGTGTTCTTTCTAACTGTAACCCTAATCCTTCTGTTAAAGTTCAGCACTTACGACTTCAGAGAGGGACATCGAAAGAGATACCCATGTCAGTGCGATATGGCGTGAACACACTCTAACATACACCAGCACAAATACACTGTGTTCTTTCTTACCGGACTGCTGTTGCGACTCCGACTGTGGCTGCGGCTGCTGTTTGCGGTTGTGGCTGCGACTGCTGCTGCAGCTCATCTTGTAGACAGAAGGCCTAACTGTAACCTAATCCTTCTGTTAAAGTTCAGCACTTACGACTTCAGGAGAGGGACATCGAAAAGAAATACCCATGTCAGTGCGTGACTACACTCTAACATACACCAGCACAAATACACTGTGTTCTTTCTTACCGGACTGCTGTTGCGACTGCGACTGCGGCTGCGCTGCTGACTGCGTCTGCGGCTGCGTCTGCGGCTGCGACTGCGGCGACTGCGCTCATCTTGTAGACAGAAGGCCTAACCATAACCCTAATCCTTCTGTTAAAGTTCAGCACTTACGACTTCAGGAGAGGGACATCGAAAAAATACCCATGTCAGTGCGACTACACTCTAACATACACCAGCACAAATACACTGTGTTCTTTCTTACCGACTGCTGTTGCGACTGCGACTGCGGCTGCGACTGCGACTGCGACTGCGTCTGCGGCTGCGACTGCGTCTGCGGCTGCGTCTGCGACTCGACGCGGCGACTGCGGCTCATCTTGTAGACAGAAGGCCTAACCATAACCCTAATCCTTCAGTTAAAGTTCAGCACTTACGACTTCAGGAGAGGGACATCGAAAGAGATACCCATGTCAGTGCGTGACTACACTCTAACATACACCAGCACAAATACACTGTGTTCTTTCTTACCGGACTGCTGTTGCGCTGCTGCTGTGGATGCGGCTGCTGTTGCGGCTCGGCTGGGACTGCTGCTGCGGCTCATCTTCTAGACAGAAGGCCTAACCCTAACCATTCTGTTAAAGTTACACACTTACGACTTCAGGAGAGGGACATTGAAAAGAAATTCCCATGTCAGTACGTGAATGTAGCGTGACACACTCCACCACACACCAGCACAAATATACTGTGTTCTTTCTTACCAGACTGCTGTTGCGACTGCGGCTGCGACTGTGACTGCGACTGCGTCTGCGGCTGCGACTGCGACTGCGGCTGCGACTGCGTCTGCGGCTGCGACTGCGGCGGTGGTGGCGGCTGCGACTGCGGCTGGGACTGCTGCTGTGGCTCATCTTGTAGACAGAAGGCCTAACCGTAACCCTAATCCTTCGGTTAAAGTTCAGCACTTATGACTTCAGGAGATTGACATCGAAAAGAAATCCCCATGTCAGTACGTGACTACACTCTAACATACACCAGCACAAATACACTGTGTTCTTTCTTACCGGACTGCTGTTGCGGCTGTTGCGGCTGCTGCTGTGGACTGCTCTTGCGACTGCGACAGCGGCTGCGACTGCGGCTGCAACTGCGTCTGCGTCTGCGACTGCGACTCCGACTGCGTCTGCGGCTGCGACTGCGGCGACTGCGGCTCATCTTGTAGACAGAAGGCCTAACCATAACCCTAATCCTTTGGTTAAAGTTCAGCACTTACGACTTCAGGAGAGGGACATCGAAAAGAAATCCCCATGTACACTGTGTTCTTTCTAACTGTAACCCTAATCCTTCTGTTAAAGTTCAGCACTTACGACTTCAGGAGAGGGACATCGAAAAGAGATACCCATGTCAGTACGTGAATGTAGCGTGAACACACTCTAACATACACCAGCACAAATACACTGTTTTCTTTCTTACCGGACTGCTGTTGCGACTCCGACTGTGGCTGCGGCTGCTGTTGCGGCTGTGGCTGGGACTGCTGCTGCAGCTCGTCTTGTAGACAGAAGGCCTAACTGTAACCCTAATCCTTCTGTTAAAGTTCAGCACTTACGACTTCAGGAGAGGGACATCGAAAAGAAATACCCATGTCAGTACGTGACTACACTCTAACATACACCAGCACAAATACACTGTGTTCTTTCTTACCGGACTGCTGTTGCGACTGCGACTGCGGCTGCGGCTGCGTCTGCGGCTGCGGCTGCGTCTGCGGCTGCGACTGCGGCGACTGCGGCTCATCTTGTAGACAGAAGGCCTAACCATAACCCTAATCCTTCAGTTAAAGTTCAGCACTTACGACTTCAGGAGAGGGACATCGAAAAGAAATCCCCATGTACACTGTGTTCTTTCTAACTGTAACCCTAATCCTTCTGTTAAAGTTCAGCACTTACGACTTCAGGAGAGGGACATCGAAAAGAGATACCCATGTCAGTACGTGAATGTAGCGTGAACACACTCTAACATACACCAGCACAAATACACTGTTTTCTTTCTTACCGGACTGCTGTTGCGACTCCGACTGTGGCTGCGGCTGCTGTTGCGGTTGTGGCTGGGACTGCTGCTGCAGCTCGTCTTGTAGACAGAAGGCCTAACTGTAACCCTAATCCTTCTGTTAAAGTTCAGCACTTACGACTTCAGGAGGGACATCGAAAAGAAATACCCATGTCAGTGCGTGACTACACTCTAACATACACCAGCACAAATACACTGTGTTCTTTCTTACGGACTGCTGTGCGACTGCGACTGCGGCTGCGACTGCGTCTCTGCGACTGCGACTGCGGCTCATCTGTAGAGACAAGGCCTAACCATAACCCTAATCCTTCAGTTAAAGTTCAGCACTTACGACTTCAGGAGGGACATCGAAAGAAATACCCATGTCAGTGCGTGACTACACTCTAACATACACCAGCACAAATACACTGTGTTCTTTCTTACCGACTGCTGTTGCGACTGCGGCTGCGACTGCGGCTGCCTGCGTCTGCGACTGCGACTCCGACTCGTCTGCGGCTGCGACTGCGGCGACTGCGGCTCATCTTGTAGACAGAAGGCCTAACCATAACCCTAATCCTTTGGTTAAAGTTCAGCACTTACGACTTGGGAGGGACATCGAAAAGAAATCCCCATGTACACTGTGTTCTTTCTAACTGTAACCTAATCCTTCTGTTAAAGTTCAGCACTTACGACTTCAGGAGAGGGACATCGAAAGAGATACCCATGTCAGTCGTGAATGTAGCGTGAACACACTCTAACATACACCAGCACAAATACACTGTTTTCTTTCTTACGGACTGCTGTTGCGACTCCGACTGTGGCTGCGGCTGCTGTTGCGGCTGTGGCTGGGACTGCTGCTGCAGCTCGTCTTGTAGACAGAAGGCCTAACTGTAACCCTAATCCTTCTGTTAAAGTTCAGCACTTACGACTTCAGGAGAGGGACATCAAAAAAAATACCCATGTCAGTGCGTGACTACACTCTAACATACACCAGCACAAATACACTGTGTTCTTTCTTACGGACTGCTGTTGCGACTGCGACGCGGCTGCGGCGCGGCTGCGTCTGCGGCTGCGTCTGCGGCTGCGACTGCGCGCGACTGCGGCTCATCTTGTAGACAGAAGGCCTAACCATACCCTAATCCTTCAGTTAAAGTTCAGCACTTACGACTTCAGGAGAGGGACATCGAAAAATCCCCATGTACCTGTATTCTTTCTAACTGTAACCTAATCCCTGTTAAAGTTCAGCACTTACGCTTCAGGAGAGGGACATCGAAAGAGATACCCATGTCAGTACGTGAATGTAGCGTGAACACTCTAACATACACCAGCACAAATACACTGTTTCTTTCTTACGGACTGCTGTTGCGACTCCGACTGTGGCTGCGGCTGCTGTTGCGCTTGTGGCTGGGACTGCTGCTGCGCTCATCTTGTAGACAGAAGGCCTAACCATAACCCTAATCCTTCTGTTAAAGTTCAGCACTTACGACTTCAGGAGAGGGACATCGAAAAGAAATACCCATGTCAGTACGTGACTACACTCTAACATACACCAGCACAAATACACTGTGTTCTTTCTTACCGGACTGCTGTTGCGACTGCGACTGCGGCTGCGGCTGCGACTGCGTCTGCGGCTGCGTCTGCGGCTGCGACTGCGGCGACTGCGGCTCATCTTGTAGACAGAAGGCCTAACCATAACCCTAATCCTTCAGTTAAAGTTCAGCACTTACGACTTCAGGAGAGGGACATCGAAAAGAAATACCCATGTCAGTACGTGACTACACTCTAACATACACCAGCACAAATATACTGTGTTCTTTCTTACCAGACTGCTGTTGCGACTGCGACTGCGGCTGCGACTGTGACTGCGACTGCGTCTGCGGCTGCGACTGCGGCTGCGACTGCGTCTGCGGCTGCGACTGCGGCGACTGCGGCTCATCTTGTAGACAGAAGGCCTAACCATAACCCTAATCCTTTGGTTAAAGTTCAGCACTTACGACTTCAGGAGAGGGACATCGAAAAGAAATCCCCATGTCAGTACGTGAATGTAGCGTGAACACACTCTAACATACACCAGCACAAATACACTGTGTTCTTTCTTACCGGACTGCTGTTGCGACTCCGACTGTGGCTGCGGCTGCTGTTGCGGCTGTGGCTGGACTGCTGCTGCAGCTCGTCTTGTAGACAGAAGGCCTAACTGTAACCCTAATCCTTCTGTTAAAGTTCAGCACTTACGACTTCAGGAGAGGGACATCGAAAAGAAATACCCATGTCAGTACGTGACTACACTCTAACATACACCAGCACAAATACACTGTGTTCTTTCTTACCGGACTGCTGTTGCGACTGCGACTGCGGCTGCGGCTGCGACTGCGACTGCGTCTGCGGCTGCGTCTGCGGCTGCGACTGCGGCGACTGCGGCTCATCTTGTAGACAGAAGGCCTAACCATAACCCTAATCCTTCAGTTAAAGTTCAGCACTTACGACTTCAGGAGAGGGACATCGAAAAGAGATACCCATGTCAGTGCGTGACTACACTCTAACATACACCAGCACAAATACACTGTGTTCTTTCTTACGGACTGCTGTTGCGGCTGCTGCTGTGGATGCGGCTGCTGTTGCGGCTCGGCTGGGACTGCTGCTGCGGCTCATCTTCTAGACAGAAGGCCTAACCTAACCATTCTGTTAAAGTTACACACTTACGACTTCAGGAGAGGACATTGAAAAATTCCCATGTCAGTACGTGAATGTAGCGTGAACACACACCACACACCAGCACAAATATACTGTGTTCTTTCTTACCAGACTGCTGTTGCGACTGCGCTGCGACTGTGACTGCGACTGCGTCTGCGGCTGCGACTGCGACTGCGACTGCGGCTGCTGCGTCTGCGGCTGCGCGACTGCGCGGTGGTGGCGGCTGCGACTGCGGCTGGGACTGCTGCTGTGGCTCATCTTGTAGACAGAAGGCCTAACGTAACCTAATCCTTCGGTTAAAGTTCAGCACTTATGACTTCAGGAGATTGACATCGAAAAGAAATCCCCATGTCAGTACGTGACTACACTCTAACATACACCAGCACAAATACACTGTGTTCTTTCTTACCGGACTGCTGTTGCGGCTGTTGCGGCTGCTGCTGTGGACTGCTCTTGCGACTGCGACAGCGGCTGCGACTGCGGCTGCAACTGCGTCTGCGTCTGCGGCTGCGACTGCGGCGACTGCGGCTCATCTTGTAGACAGAAGGCCTAACCATAACCCTAATCCTTTGGTTAAAGTTCAGCACTTACGACTTCAGGAGAGGGACATCGAAAAGAAATCCCCATGTACACTGTGTTCTTTCTTACCGGACTGCTGTTGCGGCTGTTGCGGCTGCTGCTGTGGACTGCTCTTGCGACTGCGACAGCGGCTGCGACTGCGGCTGCAACTGCGTCTGCGACTGCGACTCCGACTGCGTCTGCGGCTGCGACTGCGGCGACTGCGGCTCATCTTGTAGACAGAAGGCCTAACCATAACCCTAATCCTTTGGTTAAAGTTCAGCACTTACGACTTCAGGAGAGGGACATCGAAAAGAAATCCCCATGTACACTGTGTTCTTTCTAACTGTAACCTAATCCTTCAGTTAAAGTTCAGCACTTACGACTTCAGGAGAGGGACATCGAAAAGAGATACCCATGTCAGTACGTGACTACACTCTAACATACACCAGCACAAATACACTGTGTTCTTTCTTACCGGACTGCTGTTGCGGCTGTTGCGGCTGCTGCTGTGGACTGCTCTTGCGACTGCGACAGCGGCTGCGACTGCGGCTGCAACTGCGTCTGCGTCTGCGACTGCGACTGCGACTCCGACTGCGTCTGCGGCTGCGACTGCGGCGACTGCGGCTCATCTTGTAGACAGAAGGCCTAACCATAACCCTAATCCTTTGGTTAAAGTTCAGCACTTACGACTTCAGGAGAGGGACATCGAAAAGAAATCCCCATGTACACTGTGTTCTTTCTAACTGTAACCCTAATCCTTCTGTTAAAGTTCAGCACTTACGACTTCAGGAGAGGGACATCGAAAAGAGATACCCATGTCAGTACGTGAATGTAGCGTGAACACACTAACATACACCAGCACAAATACACTGTTTTCTTTCTTACCGGACTGCTGTTGCGACTCCGACTGTGGCTGCGGCTGCTGTTGCGGTTGTGGCTGGGACTGCTGCTGCAGCTCGTCTTGTAGACAGAAGGCCTAACTGTAACCCTAATCCTTCTGTTAAAGTTCAGCACTTACGACTTCAGGAGAGGGACATCGAAAAGAAATACCCATGTCAGTACGTGACTACACTCTAACATACACCAGCACAAATACACTGTGTTCTTTCTTACCGGACTGCTGTTGCGACTGCGACTGCGGCTGCGGCTGCGACTGCGTCTGCGGCTGCGTCTGCGGCTGCGACTGCGGCGACTGCGGCTCATCTTGTAGACAGAAGGCCTAACCATAACCCTAATCCTTCAGTTAAAGTTCAGCACTTACGACTTCAGGAGAGGGACATCGAAAAGAAATACCCATGTCAGTACGTGACTACACTCTAACATACACCAGCACAAATATACTGTGTTCTTTCTTACCAGACTGCTGTTGCGACTGCGACTGCGGCTGCGACTGTGACTGCGACTGCGTCTGCGGCTGCGACTGCGGCTGCGACTGCGTCTGCGGCTGCGACTGCGGCGACTGCGGCTCATCTTGTAGACAGAAGGCCTAACCATAACCCTAATCCTTTGGTTAAAGTTCAGCACTTACGACTTCAGGAGAGGGACATCGAAGAAATCCCCATGTCAGTCGTGAATGGCGTGAACACACTCTAACATACACCAGCACAAATACACTGTGTTCTTTCTTACCGGACTGCTGTTGCGACTCCGACTGTGGCTGCGGCTGCTGTTGCGGCTGTGGCTGGGACTGCTGCTGCAGCTCGTCTTGTAGACAGAAGGCCTAACTGTAACCCTAATCCTTCTGTTAAAGTTCAGCACTTACGACTTCAGGAGAGGGACATCGAAAAGAAATACCCATGTCAGTACGTGACTACACTCTAACATACACCAGCACAAATACACTGTGTTCTTTCTTACCGGACTGCTGTTGCGACTGCGACTGCGGCTGCGGCTGCGGCTGCGACTGCGTCTGCGGCTGCGTCTGCGGCTGCGACTGCGGCGACTGCGGCTCATCTTGTAGACAGAAGGCCTAACCATAACCCTAATCCTTCAGTTAAAGTTCAGCACTTACGACTTCAGGAGAGGGACATCGAAAAGAGATACCCATGTCAGTACGTGACTACACTCTAACATACACCAGCACAAATACACTGTGTTCTTTCTTACGGACTGCTGTTGCGGCTGCTGCTGTGGATCGGCTGCTGTTGCGTCGGCTGGGACTGCTGCTGCGGCTCATCTTCTAGACAGAAGGCCTAACCCTAACCATTCTGTTAAAGTTACACACTTACGACTTCAGGAGAGGGACATTGAAAAGAAATTCCCATGTCAGTACGTGAATGTAGCGTGAACACACTCCACCACACACCAGCACAAATATACTGTGTTCTTTCTTACCAGACTGCTGTTGCGACTGCGGCTGCGACTGTGACTGCGACTGCGTCTGCGGCTGCGACTGCGACTGCGGCTGCGACTGCGTCTGCGGCTGCGACTGCGGCGGTGGTGGCGGCTGCGACTGCGGCTGGGACTGCTGCTGTGGCTCATCTTGTAGACAGAAGGCCTAACCGTAACCCTAATCCTTCGGTTAAAGTTCAGCACTTATGACTTCAGGAGATTGACATCGAAAAGAAATCCCCATGTCAGTACGTGACTACACTCTAACATACACCAGCACAAATACACTGTGTTCTTTCTTACCGGACTGCTGTTGCGGCTGTTGCGGCTGCTGCTGTGGACTGCTCTTGCGACTGCGACAGCGGCTGCGACTGCGGCTGCAACTGCGTCTCGCGCTCGCGACTGCGACTCCGACTGCGTCTGCGGCTGCGACTCGCGCGACTGCGGCTCATCTTGTAGACAGAAGGCCTAACCATAACCCTAATCCTTTGGTTAAAGTTCAGCACTTACGACTTCAGGAGAGGACATCAAAAGAAATCCCCATGTACACTGTGTTCTTTCTAACTGTAACCCTAATCCTTCTGTTAAAGTTCAGCACTTACGACTTCAGGAGAGGACATCGAAAAGAGATACCCATGTCAGTCGTGAATGTAGCGTGAACACACTCTAACATACACCAGCACAAATACACTGTTTTCTTTCTTACCGGACTGCTGTTGCGACTCCGACTGTGGCTGCGGCTGCTGTTGCGGCTGTGGCTGGGACTGCTGCTGCAGCTCGTCTTGTAGACAGAAGGCCTAACTGTAACCCTAATCCTTCTGTTAAAGTTCAGCACTTACGACTTCAGGAGAGGGACATCGAAAGAAATACCCATGTCAGTCAATGACTACACTCTAACATACACCAGCACAAATACACTGTGTTCTTTCTTACCGGACTGCTGTTGCGACTGCGACTGCGGCTGCGGCTGCGGCTGCGTCTGCGGCTGCGTCTGCGGCTGCGACTGCGGCGACTGCGGCTCATCTTGTAGACAGAAGGCCTAACCATAACCCTAATCCTTCAGTTAAAGTTCAGCACTTACGACTTCAGGAGAGGACATGAAAAATCCCCATGTACACTGTGTTCTTTCTAACTGTAACCTAATCCTTCTGTTAAAGTTCAGCACTTACGACTTCAGGAGAGGGACATCGAAAGAGATACCCATGTCAGTGCACGTGAATGGCGTGAACACACTCTAACATACACCAGCACAAATACACTGTTTTCTTTCTTACCGGACTGCTGTTGCGACTCCGACTGTGGCTGCGGCTGCTGTTGCGGTTGTGGCTGGGACTGCTGCTGCAGCTCATCTTGTAGACAGAAGGCCTAACTGTAACCTAATCCTTCTGTTAAAGTTCAGCACTTACGACTTCAGGAGAGGGACATCGAAAGAAATACCCATGTCAGATGCGTGACTACACTCTAACATACACCAGCACAAATACACTGTGTTCTTTCTTACGGACTGCTGTTGCGACTGCGACTGCGGCTGCGGCTGCGACTGCGTCTGCGGCTGCGACTCGCGGCGACTGCGGCTCATCTTGTAGACAGAAGGCCTAACCATAACCTAATCCTTCAGTTAAAGTTCAGCACTTACGACTTCAGGAGAGGGACATCGAAAGAAATCCCCATGTCAGTCGTGAATGTAGTGAACACACTCTAACATACACCAGCACAAATACACTGTGTTCTTTCTTACCGGACTGCTGTTGCGACTCCGACTGTGGCTGCGGCTGCTGTTGCGGCTGTGGCTGGGACTGCTGCTGCAGCTCGTCTTGTAGACAGAAGGCCTAACTGTAACCCTAATCCTTCTGTTAAAGTTCAGCACTTACGACTTCAGGAGAGGGACATCGAAAAGAAATACCCATGTCAGTACGTGACTACACTCTAACATACACCAGCACAAATACACTGTGTTCTTTCTTACCGGACTGCTGTTGCGACTGCGACTGCGGCTGCGGCTGCGACTGCGACTGCGTCTGCGGCTGCGTCTGCGGCTGCGACTGCGGCGACTGCGGCTCATCTTGTAGACAGAAGGCCTAACCATAACCCTAATCCTTCAGTTAAAGTTCAGCACTTACGACTTCAGGAGAGGGACATCGAAAAAATACCCATGTCAGTGCGTGACTACACTCTAACATACACCAGCACAAATACACTGTGTTCTTTCTTACGGACTGCTGTTGCGGCTGCTGCTGTGGATCGGCTGCTGTTGCGGCTCGGCTGGGACTGCTGCGGCTCATCTTCTAGACAGAAGGCCTAACCTAACCATTCTGTTAAAGTTACACTTACGACTTCAGGAGAGGGACATTGAAAAGAAATTCCCATGTCAGTGCGTGAATGTAGCGTGAACACACTCCACCACACACCAGCACAAATATACTGTGTTCTTTCTTACCAGACTGCTGTTGCGACTGCGGCTGCGACTGTGACTGCGACTGCGTCTGCGGCTGCGACTGCGACTGCGGCTGCACTGCGTCTGCGGCTGCGACTGCGGCGTGGTGGCGGCTGCGACTGCGGCTGGGACTGCTGCTGTGGCTCATCTTGTAGACAGAAGGCCTAACCGTAACCCTAATCCTTCGGTTAAAGTTCAGCACTTATGACTTCAGGAGATTGACATCGAAAAGAAATCCCCATGTCAGTACGTGACTACACTCTAACATACACCAGCACAAATACACTGTGTTCTTTCTTACGGACTGCTGTTGCGGCTGTTGCGGCTGCTGCTGTGGACTGCTCTTGCGACTGCGACAGCGGCTGCGACTGCGGCTGCAACTGCGTCGTCTGCGACTGCGACTCCGACTGCGTCTGCGGCTGCGACTGCGGCGACTGCGGCTCATCTTGTAGACAGAAGCCTAACCATAACCTAATCCTTTGGTTAAAGTTCAGCACTACGACTTCAGAGGACATGAAAGAAATCCCCATGTACACTGTGTTCTTTCTAACTGTAACCCTAATCCTTCTGTTAAAGTTCAGCACTTACGACTTCAGGAGAGGGACATCGAAAAGAGATACCCATGTCAGTACGTGAATGTAGCGTGAACACACTCTAACATACACCAGCACAAATACACTGTTTCTTTCTTACGGACTGCTGTTGCGACTCCGACTGTGGCTGCGGCTGCTGTTGCGGCTGTGGCTGGGACTGCTGCTGCAGCTCGTCTTGTAGACAGAAGGCCTAACTGTAACCCTAATCCTTCTGTTAAAGTTCAGCACTTACGACTTCAGGAGAGGGACATCGAAAAGAAATACCCATGTCAGTACGTGACTACACTCTAACATACACCAGCACAAATACACTGTGTTCTTTCTTACCGGACTGCTGTTGCGACTGCGACTGCGGCTGCGGCTGCGGCTGCGTCTGCGGCTGCGTCTGCGGCTGCGACTGCGGCGACTGCGGCTCATCTTGTAGACAGAAGGCCTAACCATAACCCTAATCCTTCAGTTAAAGTTCAGCACTTACGACTTCAGGAGAGGGACATCGAAAAGAAATCCCCATGTACACTGTGTTCTTTCTAACTGTAACCCTAATCCTTCTGTTAAAGTTCAGCACTTACGACTTCAGGAGAGGACGAAAAGAGATACCCATGTCAGTACGTGAATGTAGCGTGAACACACTCTAACATACACCAGCACAAATACACTGTTTTCTTTCTTACCGGACTGCTGTTGCGACTCCGACTGTGGCTGCGGCTGCTGTTGCGGTTGTGGCTGGGACTGCTGCTGCAGCTCGTCTTGTAGACAGAAGGCCTAACTGTAACCCTAATCCTTCTGTTAAAGTTCAGCACTTACGACTTCAGGAGAGGGACATCGAAAAGAAATACCCATGTCAGTACGTGACTACACTCTAACATACACCAGCACAAATACACTGTGTTCTTTCTTACCGGACTGCTGTTGCGACTGCGACTGCGGCTGCGGCTGCGACTGCGTCTGCGGCTGCGACTGCGGCGACTGCACGGCTCATCTTGTAGACAGAAGGCCTAACCATAACCCTAATCCTTCAGTTAAAGTTCAGCACTTACGACTTCAGGAGAGGGACATCGAAAAGAAATACCCATGTCAGTACGTGACTACACTCTAACATACACCAGCACAAATATACTGTGTTCTTTCTTACCAGACTGCTGTTGCGACTGCGCTGCGACTGCGGCTGCAACTGCGTCTCGTCTGCGACTGCGCTCCGACTGCGTCTGCGGCTGCGACTGCGGCGACTGCGGCTCATCTTGTAGACAGAAGGCCTAACCATAACCCTAATCCTTTGGTTAAAGTTCAGCACTTACGACTTCAGGAGAGGGACATCGAAAAGAAATCCCCATGTACACTGTGTTCTTTCTAACTGTAACCCTAATCCTTCTGTTAAAGTTCAGCACTTACGACTTCAGGAGAGGGACATCGAAAAGAGATACCCATGTCAGTACGTGAATGTAGCGTGAACACACTCTAACATACACCAGCACAAATACACTGTTTTCTTTCTTACCGGACTGCTGTTGCGACTCCGACTGTGGCTGCGGCTGCTGTTGCGGCTGTGGCTGGGACTGCTGCTGCAGCTCGTCTTGTAGACAGAAGGCCTAACCCTAATCCTTCTGTTAAAGTTCAGCACTTACGACTTCAGGAGAGGGACATCGAAAAGAAATACCCATGTCAGTACGTGACTACACTCTAACATACACCAGCACAAATACACTGTGTTCTTTCTTACCGGACTGCTGTTGCGACTGCGACTGCGGCTGCGGCTGCGGCTGCGTCTGCGGCTGCGTCTGCGGCTGCGACTGCGGCGACTGCGGCTCATCTTGTAGACAGAAGGCCTAACCATAACCCTAATCCTTCAGTTAAAGTTCAGCACTTACGACTTCAGGAGAGGGACATCGAAAAGAAATCCCCATGTACACTGTGTTCTTTCTAACTGTAACCCTAATCCTTCTGTTAAAGTTCAGCACTTACGACTTCAGGAGAGGGACATCGAAAGAATACCCATGTCAGTGCGTGAATGTAGCGTGAACACACTCTAACATACACCAGCACAAATACACTGTTTCTTTCTTACGGACTGCTGTTGCGACTCGACTGTGGCTGCGGCTGCTGTTGCGGTTGTGGCTGGGACTGCTGCTGCAGCTCATCTTGTAGACAGAAGGCCTAACTGTAACCTAATCCTTCTGTTAAAGTTCAGCACTTACGACTTCAGGAGAGGACATCGAAAAGAAATACCCATGTCATGCGTGACTACACTCTAACATACACCAGCACAAATACACTGTGTTCTTTCTTACCGGACTGCTGTTGCGACTGCGACTGCGGCTGCGGCTGCGACTGCGTCGCGGCTGCGTCTGCGGCTGCGACTGCGGCGACTGCTCATCTTGTAGACAGAAGGCCTAACCATAACCTAATCCTTCAGTTAAAGTTCAGCACTTACGACTTCAGGAGAGGGACATCGAAAAGAAATACCCATGTCAGTACGTGACTACACTCTAACATACACCAGCACAAATACACTGTGTTCTTTCTTACCGGACTGCTGTTGCGACTGCGACTGCGGCTGCGACTGTGACTGCGACTGCGTCTGCGGCTGCGACTGGCTGCGACTGCGTCGCGGCTGCACTGGCGACTGCGGCTCATCTTGTAGACAGAAGGCCTAACCATAACCTAATCCTTTGGTTAAAGTTCAGCACTTACGACTTCAGGAGAGGACATCGAAAAGAAATCCCCATGTCAGTGCGTGAATGTAGCGTGAACACACCTAACATACACCAGCACAAATACACTGTGTTCTTTCTTGCGGACTGCTGTTGCGACTCCGACTGTGGCTGCGGCTGCTGTTGCGGCTGTGGCTGGGACTGCTGCTGCGGCTCATCTTGTAGACAGAAGGCCTAACTGTAACCCTAATCCTTCTGTTAAAGTTCAGCACTTACGACTTCAGGAGAGGACATCGAAAAGAAATACCCATGTCATGCGTGACTACACTCTAACATACACCAGCACAAATACACTGTGTTCTTTCTTACCGGACTGCTGTTGCGACTGCGACTGCGGCTGCGGCTGCGGCTGCGACTGCGTCTGCGGCTGCGTCTGCGGCTGCGACTGCGGCGACTGCGGCTCATCTTGTAGACAGAAGGCCTAACCATAACCCTAATCCTTCAGTTAAAGTTCAGCACTTACGACTTCAGGAGAGGGACATCGAAAAGAAATCCCCATGTACACTGTGTTCTTTCTAACTGTAACCCTAATCCTTCTGTTAAAGTTCAGCACTTACGACTTCAGGAGAGGGACATCGAAAAGAGATACCCATGTCAGTACGTGAATGTAGCGTGAACACACTCTAACATACACCAGCACAAATACACTGTTTTCTTTCTTACCGGACTGCTGTTGCGACCGACTGTGGCTGCGGCTGCTGTTGCGGCTGTGGCTGGGACTGCTGCTGCAGCTCATCTTGTAGACAGAAGGCCTAACTGTAACCCTAATCCTTCTGTTAAAGTTCAGCACTTACGACTTCAGGAGAGGGACATCGAAAAGAAATACCCATGTCAGTACGTGACTACACTCTAACATACACCAGCACAAATACACTGTGTTCTTTCTTACCGGACTGCTGTTGCGACTGCGACTGCGGCTGCGCTGCGACTGCGTCTGCGGCTGCGACTCGGCGACTGCGGCTCATCTTGTAGACAGAAGGCCTAACCATAACCTAATCCTTCAGTTAAAGTTCAGCACTTACGACTTCAGGAGAGGGACATCGAAAAGAAATCCCATGTCAGTGCGTGACTACACTCTAACATACACCAGCACAAATACACTGTGTTCTTTCTTACCGACTGCTGTTGCGACTGCGGCTGCGACTGCGGCTGCGACTGCTCTCACGTCTGCTCACCGACTCCGACTCTCTGCGGCTGCGACTGCGGCGACTGCGGCTCATCTTGTAGACAGAAGGCCTAACCATAACCTAATCCTTTGGTTAAAGTTCAGCACTTACGACTTCAGGAGAGGGACATCGAAGAAATCCCCATGTACACTGTGTTCTTTCTAACTGTAACCTAATCCTTCTGTTAAAGTTCAGCACTTACGACTTCAGGAGAGGGACATCAAAAGAGATACCCATGTCAGTGCGTGATGTGGCGTGAACACACTCTAACATACACCAGCACAAATACACTGTTTTCTTTCTTACGGACTGCTGTTGCGACTCCGACTGTGGCTGCGGCTGCTGTTGCGGCTGTGGCTGGGACTGCTGCTGCAGCTCATCTTGTAGACAGAAGGCCTAACTGTAACCTAATCCTTCTGTTAAAGTTCAGCACTTACGACTTCAGGAGAGGACATCGAAAAGAAATACCCATGTCAGTCGTGCTACACTCTAACATACACCAGCACAAATACACTGTGTTCTTTCTTACGGACTGCTGTTGCGACTGCGACTGCGGCTGCGGCTGCGACTGCGTCTGCGGCTGCGTCTGCGACTGCGACTGCGGCGACTGCGGCTCATCTTGTAGACAGAAGGCCTAACCATAGCCCTAATCCTTCAGTTAAAGTTCAGCACTTGACTTCAGGAGAGGGACATCGAAAGAAATCCCCATGTACACTGTGTTCTTTCTAACTGTAACCTAATCCTTCTGTTAAAGTTCAGCACTTACGACTTCAGGAGGGACATGAAAAGAGATACCCATGTCAGTACGCGAATGTAGCGTGAACACACTCTAACATACACCAGCACAAATACACTGTGTTCTTTCTTACGGACTGCTGTTGCGACTCCGACTGTGGCTGCGGCTGCTGTTGCGGCTGTGGCTGGGACTGCTGCTGCAGCTCGTCTTGTAGACAGAAGGCCTAACTGTAACCTAATCCTTCTGTTAAAGTTCAGCACTTACGACTTCAGGAGAGGGACATCGAAAAGAAATACCCATGTCAGTACGTGACTACACTCTAACATACACCAGCACAAATACACTGTGTTCTTTCGGACTGCTGTTGCGACTGCGACTGCGGCTCGCTGCGACTGCGTCTGCGGCTGCGTCTGCGGCTGCGACTGCGGCGACTGCGGCTCATCTTGTAGACAGAAGGCCTAACCATAACCCTAATCCTTCAGTTAAAGTTCAGCACTTACGACTTCAGGAGAGGGACATCGAAAAGAATACCCATGTCATGCGTGACTACACTCTAACATACACCAGCACAAATACACTGTGTTCTTTCTTACCGGACTGCTGTTGCGGCTGCTGCTGTGGATGCGGCTGCTGTTGCGGCTCCGGCTGGGACTGCTGCTGCGGCTCATCTTCTAGACAGAAGGCCTAACCCTAACCATTCTGTTAAAGTTACACACTTACGACTTCAGGAGAGGGACATTGAAAAGAAATTCCCATGTCAGTACGTGAATGTAGCGTGAACACACTCCACCACACACCAGCACAAATATACTGTGTTCTTTCTTACCAGACTGCTGTTGCGACTGCGGCTGCGACTGTGACTGCGACTGCGTCTGCGGCTGCGACTGCGACTGCGGCTGCGACTGCGTCTGCGGCTGCGACTGCGGCGGTGGTGGCGCTGCGACTGCGGCTGGACTGCTGCTGTGGCTCATCTTGTAGACAGAAGGCCTAACCGTAACCCTAATCCTTCGGTTAAAGTTCAGCACTTATGACTTCAGGAGATTGACATCGAAAAGAAATCCCCATGTCAGTGCGTGACACTCTAACATACACCAGCACAAATACACTGTGTTCTTTCTTACCGGACTGCTGTTGCGGCTGTTGCGGCTGCTGCTGTGGACTGCTCTTGCGACTGCGACAGCGGCTGCGACTGCGGCTGCAACTGCGTCTGCGTCTGCGACTGCGACTCCGACTGCGTCTGCGGCTGCGACTGCGGCGACTGCGGCTCATCTTGTAGACAGAAGGCCTAACCATAACCCTAATCCTTTGGTTAAAGTTCAGCACTTACGACTTCAGGAGAGGGACATCGAAAAGAAATCCCCATGTACACTGTGTTCTTTCTAACTGTAACCCTAATCCTTCTGTTAAAGTTCAGCACTTACGACTTCAGGAGGGACATCGAAAAGAGATACCCATGTCAGTACGTGACTACACTCTAACATACACCAGCACAAATACACTGTGTTCTTTCTTACCGGACTGCTGTTGCGACTCCGACTGTGGCTGCGGCTGCTGTTGCGGCTGTGGCTGGGACTGCTGCTGCAGCTCGTCTTGTAGACAGAAGGCCTAACTGTAACCCTAATCCTTCTGTTAAAGTTCAGCACTTACGACTTCAGGAGAGGGACATCGAAAAGAAATACCCATGTCAGTACGTGACTACACTCTAACATACACCAGCACAAATACACTGTGTTCTTTCTTACCGGACTGCTGTTGCGACTGCGACTGCGGCTGCGGCTGCGGCTGCGACTGCGTCTGCGGCTGCGTCTGCGCTGCGGCTGCGACTGGCGACTGCGGCTCATCTTGTAGACAGAAGGCCTAACCATAACCTAATCCTTCAGTTAAAGTTCAGCACTTACGACTTCAGGAGAGGGACATCGAAAAGAGATACCCATGTCAGTACGTGACTACACTCTAACATACACCAGCACAAATACACTGTGTTCTTTCTTACCGGACTGCTGTTGCGGCTGCTGCTGTGGATGACGGCTGCTGTTGCGGCTCCGGCTGGGACTGCTGCTGCGGCTCATCTTCTAGACAGAAGGCCTAACCCTAACCATTCTGTTAAAGTTACACACTTACGACTTCAGGAGAGGGACATTGAAAAGAAATTCCCATGTCAGTACGTGAATGTAGCGTGAACACACTCCACCACACACCAGCACAAATATACTGTGTTCTTTCTTACCAGACTGCTGTTGCGACTGCGGCTGCGACTGTGACTGCGACTGCGTCTGCGGCTGCGACTGCGACTGCGGCTGCGACTGCGTCTGCGGCTGCGACCGCGGCGGTGGTGGCGGCTGCGGCGCTGGGACTGCTGCTGTGGCTCATCTTGTAGACAGAAGGCCTAACGTAACCCTAATCCTTCGGTTAAAGTTCAGCACTTACGACTTCAGGAGATTGACATCGAAAAGAAATCCCCATGTCAGTCGTGACTACACTCTAACATACACCAGCACAAATACACTGTGTTCTTTCTTACGGACTGCTGTTGCGGCTGTGCGGCTGCTGCTGTGGACTGCTCTTGCGACTGCGACAGCGGCTGCGACTCGCGGCTGCAACTGCGTCTCGTCTCGACTGCGACTCCGACTGCGTCTGCGGCTGCGACTCGCGCGACTGCGGCTCATCTTGTAGACAGAAGGCCTAACCATAACCTAATCCTTTGGTTAAAGTTCAGCACTTACGACTTCAGGAGAGGGACATCAAAAGAAATCCCCATGTACACTGTGTTCTTTCTAACTGTAACCCTAATCCTTCTGTTAAAGTTCAGCACTTACGACTTCAGGAGAGGGACATCGAAAGAATACCCATGTCAGTACGTGAATGGCGTGAACACACTCTAACATACACCAGCACAAATACACTGTGTTCTTTCTTACGGACTGCTGTTGCGACTCCGACTGTGGCTGCGGCTGCTGTTGCGGCTGTGGCTGGGACTGCTGCTGCAGCTCGTCTTGTAGACAGAAGGCCTAACTGTAACCCTAATCCTTCTGTTAAAGTTCAGCACTTACGACTTCAGGAGAGGGACATCGAAAAGAAATACCCATGTCAGTACGTGACTACACTCTAACATACACCAGCACAAATACACTGTGTTCTTTCTTACGGACTGCTGTTGCGACTGCGACTGCGGCTGCGGCTGCGGCTGCGTCTGCGGCTGCGTCTGCGGCTGCGACTGCGCGACTGCGGCTCATCTTGTAGACAGAAGGCCTAACCATACCCTAATCCTTCAGTTAAAGTTCAGCACTTACGACTTCAGGAGAGGGACATCGAAAAGAAATACCCATGTCAGTGCGTGACTACACTCTAACATACACCAGCACAAATACACTGTGTTCTTTCTTCCCGGACTGCTGTTGCGGCTGCTGCTGTGGATGCGGCTGCTGTTGCGGCTCCGGCTGGGACTGCTGCTGCGGCTCATCTTCTAGACAGAAGGCCTAACCTAACCATTCTGTTAAAGTTACACACTTACGACTTCAGGAGAGGGACATTGAAAAGAAATTCCCATGTCAGTGCGCGTGAATGTAGCGTGAACACACTCCACACACCAGCACAAATATACTGTGTTCTTTCTTACCAGACTGCTGTTGCGACTGCGACTGCGGCTGCGACTGTGACTGCGACTGCGTCTGCGGCTGCGACTGCGGCTGCGACTGCGTCTGCGGCTGCGACTGCGGCGGTGGTGGCGGCTGCGACTGCGGCTGGGACTGCTGCTGTGGCTCATCTTGTAGACAGAAGGCCTAACCGTAACCCTAATCCTTCGGTTAAAGTTCAGCACTTATGACTTCAGGAGATTGACATCGAAAAGAAATCCCCATGTCAGTACGTGACTACACTCTAACATACACCAGCACAAATACACTGTGTTCTTTCTTACCGGACTGCTGTTGCGGCTGCTGCTGTGGACTGCTCTTGCGACTGCGACAGCGGCTGCGACTGCGGCTGCAACTGCGTCTGCGTCTGCGACTGCGACTCCGACTGCGTCTGCGGCTGCGACTGCGGCGACTGCGGCTCATCTTGTAGACAGAAGGCCTAACCATAACCCTAATCCTTTGGTTAAAGTTCAGCACTTACGACTTCAGGAGAGGGACATCGAAAAGAAATCCCCATGTACACTGTGTTCTTTCTTACCGGACTGCTGTTGCGGCTGTTGCGGCTGCTGCTGTGGACTGCTCTTGCGACTGCGACAGCGGCTGCGGCTGCAACTGCGTCTGCGTCTGCGACTGCGACTCCGACTCCGACTGCGTCTGCGGCTGCGACTGCGGCGACTGCGGCTCATCTTGTAGACAGAAGGCCTAACCATAACCCTAATCCTTTGGTTAAAGTTCAGCACTTACGACTTCAGGAGAGGGACATCGAAAAATCATGTACACTGTGTTCTTTCTAACTGTAACCTAATCCTTCAGTTAAAGTTCAGCACTTACGACTTCAGGAGAGGGACATCGAAAGAGATACCCATGTCAGTGCGGTACACTCTAACATACACCAGCACAAATACACTGTGTTCTTTCTTACCGGACTGCTGTTGCGACTCCGACTGTGGCTGCGGCTGCTGTTGCGGCTGTGGCTGGGACTGCTGCTGCAGCTCGTCTTGTAGACAGAAGGCCTAACTGTAACCTAATCCTTCTGTTAAAGTTCAGCACTTACGACTTCAGGAGAGGACATCGAAAAGAAATCCCCATGTCAGTACGTGACTACACTCTAACATACACCAGCACAAATACACTGTGTTCTTTCTTACCGGACTGCTGTTGCGACTGCGACTGCGGCTGCGGCTGCGGCTGCGACTGCGTCTGCGGCTGCGTCTGCGGCTGCGACTGCGGCGATCGCGGCTCATCTTGTAGACAGAAGGCCTAACCATAACCCTAATCCTTCAGTTAAAGTTCAGCACTTACGACTTCAGGAGAGGACATCGAAAAGAGATACCCATGTCAGTGCGTGACTACACTCTAACATACACCAGCACAAATACACTGTGTTCTTTTACCGGACTGCTGTTGCTGCTGCTGTGGATGCGGCTGCTGTTGCGGCTCGGCTGGGACTGCTGCTGCGGCTCATCTTCTAGACAGAAGGCCTAACCCTAACCATTCTGTTAAAGTTACACACTTACGACTTCAGGAGAGGGACATTGAAAAGAAATTCCCATGTCAGTACGTGAATGTAGCGTGAACACACTCCACCACACACCAGCACAAATATACTGTGTTCTTTCTTACCAGACTGCTGTTGCGACTGCGGCTGCGACTGTGACTGCGACTGCGTCTGCGGCTGCGACTGCGACTGCGGCTGCGACTGCGTCTGCGGCTGCGACTGCGGCGGTGGTGGCGGCTGCGACTGCGGCTGGGACTGCTGCTGTGGCTCATCTTGTAGACAGAAGGCCTAACCTGCCCTAATCCTTGGTTAAAGTTCAGCACTTACGACTTCAGGAGATTGACATCGAAAAGAAATCCCCATGTCAGTACGCGACTACTCTAACATACACCAGCACAAATACACTGTGTTCTTTCTTACGGACTGCTGTTGCGGCTGTTGCGGCTGCTGCTGTGGACTGCTCTTGCGACTGCGACAGCGGCTGCGACTGCGGCTGCATCTGCGTCTCGCTGACTGCGACTCGACTGCGTCTGCGGCTGCGACTGCGGCGACTGCGGCTCATCTTGTAGACAGAAGGCCTAACCATAACCTAATCCTTTGGTTAAAGTTCAGCACTTACGACTTCAGGAGAGGACATCGAAAAGAAATCCCCATGTACACTGTGTTCTTTCTTACGGACTGCTGTTCGGCTGTTGCGGCTGCTGCTGTGGACTGCTCTTGCGTGCGACAGCGGCTGCGGCTGCAACTGCGCGTCTGCGTCTGCGACTGCGACTCGACTGCGTCTGCGGCTGCGACTGCGCGACTGCGGCTCATCTTGTAGACAGAAGGCCTAACCATAACCTAATCCTTTGGTTAAAGTTCAGCACTTACGACTTCAGGAGAGGGATCGAAAAGAAATCCCCATGTACACTGTGTTCTTTCTAACTGTAACCCTAATCCTTCTGTTAAAGTTCAGCACTTACGACTTCAGGAGAGGGACATCGAAAAGAGATACCCATGTCAGTCGTGACTACACTCTAACATACACCAGCACAAATACACTGTGTTCTTTCTTACGGACTGCTGTTGCGACTCCGACTGTGGCTGCGGCTGCTGTTGCGGCTGTGGCTGGGACTGCTGCAGCTCGTCTTGTAGACAGAAGGCCTAACTGTAACCCTAATCCTTCTGTTAAAGTTCAGCACTTACGACTTCAGGAGAGGGACATCGAAAAGAAATACCCATGTCATGCGTGACTACACTCTAACATACACCAGCACAAATACACTGTGTTCTTTCTTACGGACTGCTGTTGCGACTGCGACTGCGGCTGCGGCTGCGGCTGCGACTGCGTCTGCGGCTGCGTCTGCGGCTGCGTCTGCGGCGACTGCGGCTCATCTTGTAGACAGAAGGCCTAACCATAACCCTAATCCTTCAGTTAAAGTTCAGCACTTACGACTTCAGGAGAGGACATCGAAAAGAATACCCATGTCAGTGCGTGACTACACTCTAACATACACCAGCACAAATACACTGTGTTCTTTCTTACCGGACTGCTGTTGCGGCTGCTGCTGTGGATGCGGCTGCTGTTGCGGCTCCGGCTGGGACTGCTGCTGCGGCTCATCTTCTAGACAGAAGGCCTAACCCTAACCATTCTGTTAAAGTTACACACTTACGACTTCAGGAGGGACATTGAAAAGAAATTCCCATGTCAGTACGTGAATGTAGCGTGAACACACCACACACCAGCACAAATATACTGTGTTCTTTCTTACCAGACTGCTGTTGCGACTGCGGCTGCGACTGTGACTGCGACTGCGTCTGCGGCTGCGACTGCGACTGCGGCTGCGACTGCGTCTGCGGCTGCGACTCGCGGCGGTGGTGGCGGCTGCGACTGCGGCTGGGACTGCTGCTGTGGCTCATCTTGTAGACAGAAGGCCTAACCGTAACCTAATCCTTGGTTAAAGTTCAGCACTTATGACTTCAGGAGATTGACATCGAAAAGAAATCCCCATGTCAGTACGTGACTACACTCTAACATACACCAGCACAAATACACTGTGTTCTTTCTTACCGGACTGCTGTTGCGGCTGTTGCGGCTGCTGCTGTGGACTGCTCTTGCGACTGCGACAGCGGCTGCGACTCGGCTGCAACTGCGTCTCGCGTCGCGACTGCGACTCCGACTGCGCCTGCGGCTGCGACTCGCGGCGACCGCGGCTCATCTTGTAGACAGAAGGCCTAACCATAACCTAATCCTTTGGTTAAAGTTCAGCACTACGACTTCAGGAGAGGGACATCGAAAAGAAATCCCCATGTACACTGTGTTCTTTCTAACTGTAACCTAATCCTTCTGTTAAAGTTCAGCACTTACGACTTCAGGAGAGGGACATCGAAAGAGATACCCATGTCAGTCGTGAATGTCGTGAACACACTCTAACATACACCAGCACAAATACACTGTTTTCTTTCTTACGGACTGCTGTTGCGACTCCGACTGTGGCTGCGGCTGCTGTTGCGGCTGTGGCTGGGACTGCTGCTGCAGCTGCGTCGTAGACAGAAGGCCTAACTGTAACCCTAATCCTTCTGTTAAAGTTCAGCACTTACGACTTCAGGAGAGGACATCGAAAAGAAATACCCATGTCAGTGCGTGACTACACTCTAACATACACCAGCACAAATACACTGTGTTCTTCTTACGGACTGCTGTTGCGACTGCGACTGCGGCTGCGGCTCTGCGGCTGCGCTCTGCGGCTGCGTCTGCGGCTGCGACTCTGGCGACGCACGGCTCATCTTGTAGACAGAAGGCCTAACCATACCCCTAATCCTTCAGTTAAAGTTCAGCACTACGACTTCAGGAGAGGGACATCGAAAAGAAATCCCCATGTACACTGTGTTCTTTCTAACTGTAACCTAATCCTTCTGTTAAAGTTCAGCACTACGACTTCAGGAGAGGGACATCGAAAGAGATACCCATGTCAGTACGTGAATGTAGCGTGAACACACTCTAACATACACCAGCACAAATACACTGTTTTCTTTCTTACGGACTGCTGTGCGACTCGACTGTGGCTGCGGCTGCTGTTGCGGCTGTGGCTGGGACTGCTGCTGCAGCTCGTCTTGTAGACAGAAGGCCTAACTGTAACCTAATCCTTCTGTTAAAGTTCAGCACTTACGACTTCAGGAGAGGGACATCAAAAGAAATACCCATGTCAGTGCGTGACTACACTCTAACATACACCAGCACAAATACACTGTGTTCTTTCTTACGGACTGCTGTTGCGACTGCGACTGCGGCTGCGGCTGCGACTGCGTCTGCGGCTGCGTCTGCGGCTGCGACTCGGCGGCGACTGCGGCTCATCTTGTAGACAGAAGGCCTAACCATAACCCTAATCCTTCAGTTAAAGTTCAGCACTTACGACTTCAGGAGAGGACATCGAAAGAAATACCCATGTCATGCGTGACTACACTCTAACATACACCAGCACAAATACACTGTGTTCTTTCTTACGGACTGCTGTTGCGGCTGCTGCTGTGGATCGGCTGCTGTTGCGACTCCGGCTGGGACTGCTGCTGCGGCTCATCTTCTAGACAGAAGGCCTAACCCTAACCATTCTGTTAAAGTTACACACTTACGACTTCAGGAGAGGACATTGAAAAGAAATTCCCATGTCAGTACGTGAATGTAGCGTGAACACACTCCACCACACACCAGCACAAATATACTGTGTTCTTTCTTACCAGACTGCTGTGCGACTGCGGCTGCGGCTGCGACTGCTGACTGCGTCGCGACTGCGGCTGCGGCTGCGACTGCGTCTGCGGCTGCGACTCGCGCGGTGGTGGCGGCTGCGACTGCGGCTGGGACTGCTGCTGTGGCTCATCTTGTAGACAGAAGGCCTAACAGTAACCTAATCCTTCGGTTAAAGTTCAGCACTTATGACTTCAGATTGACATCGAAAAGAAATCCCCATGTCAGTGCGTGACTACACTCTAACATACACCAGCACAAATACACTGTGTTCTTTCTTACGGACTGCTGTTGCGACTGCGACTGCGGCTGCTGCTGTGGACTGCTCTTGCGACTGCGACAGCGGCTCGCGGCTGCAATGGCGTCTGCGTCTCGCGACTGCGACTCGACTGCGTCTGCGGCTGCGACTGGCGACTGCGGCTCATCTTGTAGACAGAAGGCCTAACCATAACCCTAATCCTTTGGTTAAAGTTCAGCACTTACGACTTCAGGAGAGGACATGCAAAAGAAATCCCCATGTACACTGTGTTCTTTCTAACTGTAACCCTAATCCTTCTGTTAAAGTTCAGCACTTACGACTTCAGGAGAGGGACATCGAAAAGAGATACCCATGTCAGTGCGTGCTAACACTCTAACATACACCAGCACAAATACACTGTGTTCTTTCTTACGGACTGCTGTTGCGACTCCGACTGTGGCTGCGGCTGCTGTTGCGGCTGTGGCTGGACTGCTGCTGCAGCTCAGTCTTGTAGACAGAAGGCCTAACTGTAACCCTAATCCTTCTGTTAAAGTTCAGCACTTACGACTTCAGGAGAGGGACATGAAAAGAAATACCCATGTCGATGCGTGACTACACTCTAACATACACCAGCACAAATACACTGTGTTCTTTCTTACCGACTGCTGTTGCGACTGCGATGCGCGGCTGCGGCTGCGGCTGCGACTGCGTCTGCGGCTGCGTCTGCGTCCTCGGCTGCGTCTGCGGCGCGACTGCGACGACCCCTACGGCTCATCTTGTAGACAGAAGGCCTAACCATAACCTAATCCTTCAGTTAAAGTTCAGCACTTACGACTTCAGGAGAGGACATCGAAAAGAGATACCCATGTCAGTGCGTGACTACACTCTAACATACACCAGCACAAATACACTGTGTTCTTTCTTACCGGACTGCTGTTGCGGCTGCTGCTGTGGATGCGGCTGCTGTTGCGGCTCCGGCTGGGACTGCTGCTGCGGCTCATCTTCTAGACAGAAGGCCTAACCCTAACCATTCTGTTAAAGTTACAGCACTTACGACTTCAGGAGAGGACATTGAAAAGAAATTCCCATGTCAGTACGTGAATGTAGCGTGAACACACTCCACCACACACCAGCACAAATATACTGTGTTCTTTCTTACCAGACTGCTGTTGCGACTGCGGCTGCGACTGTGACTGCGACTGCGCTCTGCGGCTGCACGACTGCGGCTCGACTGCGTCGCGGCTGCGACTCGCGCGGTGGTGGCGGCTGCGACTGCGGCTGGGACTGCTGCTGTTGCTCATCTTGTAGACAGAAGGCCTAACCGTAACCCTAATCCTTCGGTTAAAGTTCAGCACTTATGACTTCAGGAGATTGACGAAAAATCCCCATGTCAATGCGTGACTACACTCTAACATACACCAGCACAAATACACTGTGTTCTTTCTTACGGACTGCTGTTGCGGCTGTTGCGGCTGCTGCTGTGGACTGCTCTTGCGACTGCGACAGCGGCTGCATTTGCGGCTGCAACTGCGACTGCGTCTGCGACTGCGACTCCGACTGCGTCCTGCGGCTGCGACTGCGGCGACTGCGGCTCATCTTGTAGACAGAAGGCCTATAACCTAATCCTGGTTAAAGTTCAGCACTTACGACTTCAGGAGAGGGACATCGAAAAGAAATCCCCATGTACTGTGTTCTTTCTAACTGTAACCCTAATCCTTCTGTTAAAGTTCAGCACTTACGACTTCAGAGAGGGACATCGAAAAGAGATACCCATGTCAGTGCGTGAATGTAGCGTGAACACACTAACATACACCAGCACAAATACACTGTTTCTTTCTTACCGCGGACTGCTGTGCGACTCCGACTGGCTGCGGCTGCTGTTGCGGCTGTGGCTGAGACTGCTGCTGCAGCTGCGTCCCCTGAACAGAAGGCTAACTGTAACCTAATCCTTCTGTTAAGTTCAGCACTACTGACTTCAGAGAAGGGACATGAAAAATACCCATGTCGATGGGATTTGCACCCTAACATACACCAGCACAAATACACTGTGTTCTTTCTTGCCGGACTGCTGTTGCGACTGCGACTGCGGCTGCGGCTGCGACTGCGGCTGCGTCTGCGGCTGCGTCTGCTGGCTGCGCTCTGCGGCGACTCTTGACTCATCTTGTGAACAGAAGGCCTAACCATAACCTAATCCTTCAGTTAAAGTTCCAGCACTTGACTTCAGGAGAGGGACATCAGTGCTGCTTGTCAGGGTTTGTGTAAACCTTTTAACATGCAATGATAGCGTAAC
>JAAROE010000519.1:0-75981 GCA_036365135.1 Miichthys miiuy | reverse complement strand
CAGTACTTCGTTCAGTTACGTATTGCTAAGGTTAAAGGTTACACAAACCCTGGACAAGCAGCACCTGAAGATACAATACAGTCTCCCAGTCTGGTCCTGTCTTGAGTAGTGTCCATCTGACGTCAGGTGGATCTGCTCCACTCGAAGTGGGACCTATTAAGGAGCTCAAACAGGGACAGTTAAGTCTGCCAGCACTTGCGCATTCTCATACATCGAAACAATGAGGCAGTGTTTTAGGCCATGGGTGTCTGTCCCCTGAGTGCCTGTCTGTCTATCTGTCTGTCTGTGTCTCTGTCTGCTAGGTTTATATGTATTCTCTCTGTATGTTTGGGTGTCTGTCTGTCTGTCTATCTGTCTATATGTCTGTCTGCCTGTGTCTCTATCTGTCTGACAGTCGTCAGTCTGAGTGTCTGGATGTCTGTCTGTGTCTGTCACAGGCAGTCTCTGGGACAGTCTTCCAGACAGAGACCCAGACAGACAGAGACACAGTCAGTCTCCCAGGTGAGTCTCCCGGAGACAGAGACCCAGCAGACAGAAACACAGTCAGTCTCCCAGACAGTCTCCCAGACAGGGTCCACAGACAGAGAGACACAGACAGTCTCCCAGACCCAGTCTCTCGACAAAGACACAGACAGTCTCGCAGACAGTCTCCAGACAGTCTCCAGACAGTTTCAAACAGAGACACACACAGAGAACGTCCAGTCTCCCAGACAGAGACAAAAGACAGTCTCAAAGCTAGAGACCCAAACAGACAGTCTCCCAGACAGTCTCCCAGACATAGAAACAGACAGTGTCGCAGAGAGTCTCAGACAGTCTCCCAGACAGGGCCCAGACAGAGACACCCAGACAGACAGAGACACAGACAGTCTCCCAGACAGACTCCCAGACACTCTCCCAGACTGAGCCCCTGAACAGAGACATAGACAGTCTCCCAGCAGAGAACAAAGACAGTCTCCCAGACAGAAACCCAGACAGTCTCCCAGACTGGGACCACACAGACAGGAGACATAGACAGTCTCCCAGACAGAGACAAGACAGTCTCAGAGAGCCAGAGTCTCAGACAGACAGGGAGCACAGCAGTCTCCCAGACAGGAACCCAGACATAGACAGAGACACAGACAGTCTCCCAGACAGAGACAAAGACAGTCTCAAAGACAGAGGCCCAGACAGACAGAGACACAGACAGTCTCCCAGACAGTCTCCCAGACAGAGACCCAGACAGACAGAAAGGGAACACAGTCAGTCTCCCAGACCCAGTCTCCCAGACAGTCTCCCAGACTAGAAACCCACACAGACAGAGACACAGACAGTCTCCCCCAGACAGAGACAAATACAGTCTCCCAGACAGAGACACAGACAGTCTCCCAGACAGAGACAAATACAGTCTCCCAGACAGAGACCCAGACAGACAGAGACACAGACAGTCTCCCTGACAGTCTTCCAGACAGAACAGACAGACAGAGACATTCAGTCTCTAGACAGTCTCCCAGACAGAGACCCACACAGATGGGAGACACAGACAGTCTCCCAGACAGGGGAACAAATACAGTCTCCCAGACAGAGACCCAGACAGAGCAAAGAAGACACAGACAGTCTCTGACAGTCTTCCAGACAGAGACCCCAGACAGACAGAGACACATTCAGTCTCTAGACAGTCTCCCAGACAGAGACCCACACAGATAGAGAGACACAGACAGTCTCCCAGACAGAGACAAAGACAGTCTCAAAGACAGAGGCCCCAGACAGACAGGAACACAGACAGTCTCCCAGACAGTCTGCCAGACAGAACCAGACAGTCTTCCAGACAGTCTCCCAGACAGAAACCCACACAGACAGAGACACAGACAGTCTCCCAGACAGAGACAAGATAGTCTCAAAGACAGAGAGGCCCAGACAGACAGGAGACACAGACAGTCTCCCAGACAGGAACCCAGACAGTCTCCCAGACAGAAACCCACACAGACAGAGACACAGACAGTCTCCCAGACAGAGAAACAGACAGTCTCCCAGACAGTCTCCCAGACAGAGACACAGACAGGCAGAACACAGACAGTCTCCCAGACAGTCTTCCAGACAGACACCCAGACAGACAGAGACACAGACAGTCTCCCAGACAGAGACACAAACAGACAGGGCAGACAGTCTCCCAGAAAGTCTACCAGACAGAGACCCACACAGACAGAACAAAGACAGTCTACCAGTCAGAGAAACAGACAGAACACAAACAGTCTCCAGACAGAGACACAGTCAGTCTCCCAGACAGTCTCCCAGACAGAGGGCGCACACAGGCAGAGATCCAGACAGTCTCCCAGACAGTCTCCCAGTCATAGACCCAGAAAGACAGAGACACAGACAGTCTCCCAGACAGAGACCAAGACAGACAGAGACACAAACAGTCTCCCAGACAGGGACACAGACAGGGACACAGTCAGTCTCCCAGACAGTCTCCCAGACAGAGACGCACACAGGCAGAACCCAGACAGTCTCCCAGAGAGTCTCCCAGACAGAGACCCAGACAAACAGAAACACAGACAGTCTCCCAGACAGTCTCCCAGACAGAGACCCAGACACACAGAAACGCAGACAGGCTCCCAGACAGTATTCCAGACTGAGACCCACACAGAAAGAGACACAGACAGTCTCCCAGACAGTCTTCCAGACAGAGACCCAGACAGAAAGAAACAGACAGTCTCCCACACAGAGACCCACACAGACTGAGCCACAGACAGTCTCCCACACAGAGACCCAGAGAAACAGGGAACTGAGACAGTCTCCCAGACAGAGACCCAGACAGACAGAGACACAGACAGTCTCCCACAGAGGGAACCCACACACAGACTGAGCCACAGACAGTCTCCACAGACAGAGACCTAAACAGACTGAGACACAAACAGTCTCCCAGACTGTCTCCCTGTCATAGACCCAGAAAGACAGAGACACAGACAGTCTCCCAGACGGAGACCCAGACAGACAGATACACAGACAGTCTCCCAGACAGTCTGCCAGACAGAGACCTAGACAAACAGAGACACAGTCAGTCTCCCAGACAGTCTCCCAGACAGAGACACAGACAGTCTCCCAGACAGAGACCCAGACACACAGAAACACAGACAGGCTCCCAGACAGTCTTCCAGACAGAGACACAGACAGTCTCCCAGACAGAGACACAGACAGTTTCCCAGACTGTCTCCCAGACAGACTCCCAGACAGTCTCCAAGCAGTCTCCCAGACAGTCTCCCAGACAGAGACCCAGACACACAGAAACACAGACAGGCTACCAGACAGTATTCCAGACTGAGACCCACACAGACAGAGACAAAGACAGTCTCCCAGACAGAAACCCAGACAGTCTCCCAGACTGAGACCTAAACAGACAGATACACAGACAGTCTCCCAGACAGAGACCCAGACAGAGACACAGACATTCTCCCATACAGTCTCCCAGACAAACAAACACAGTCAGTCTCTCAGACAGTCTCCCAGACAGAGACACAGACAGTCTCCCAGACAGAAACCCAGACAGTCTCCCAGACAGTCTCCCAGACTGAGACCCACACAGACAGAGAGACAGAGAGACAGACAGTCTCCCAGACAGAACCCAAACAGACAGAGACACAGTCAGTCTCCCAGACAGTCTCCCAGACAGACACACACAGACAGTCTCCCAGACAGAGAGCAGACAGTCTCGTAGACAGTCACAGACAGAGATTCACGCAGACAGAGACACGGGCAGTCATCCAGACAGTCTCTGAACAGTCTCCCAGATAGACACCCAGACAGACAGAAACACAGACAGTCTCCCAGACAGTCTCAGACAGAACCGAGACAGCCAGAGACACAGAACCTGACAGTCTCCCAGACAGGACCCAGACAGACAGAGAAACAGACAGTCTCCCAGACAGAGCCCAGACAGTCTCCCAGGCAGTCTCCCAGACAGTCTCCCAGACTAGGACCCACACAGACAGATACACAGACAGTCTCCCAGACAGAGACCCAGACAGACATGAAACAGACAGTCTCCCAGACAGAAACCCAGACAGTCTCCGAGACAGTCTCCCAGACTAGAACCCACACAGACAGAGGGCAGACAGTCTCCCAGACAGAGACCCAAACAGACTGGAACACAATCAAACTTCCAGACAGTCTCCCAGACAGAGACCCACACAGACAGAGACACAGACAGTCTCCCAGACAGACAGACAGTCCGCAGACAGTCTCCCAGACAGAGACCCAGACAGAGACACAGACAGACCCAGACACAGAGCAGTCTCCCAGACTGTCTCCCAGACAGAACTCCCAGACAGTCTCCAGACTGAAACCCACACAGACAGAGACACAGACAATCTCTGAACAGAGACAGACAGTCTCCCAGACAGAAACCCAGACAGTCTCCCAGACAGAGAGCGCACACAGGCAGGGCAGACAGTCTCCCAGACAGTCTCAGACAGAGACCCACACAGACAGGGACACAGTCAGTGTTCCAGAAATTTCCCAGACAGAGATCCTCACAGACAGAGACACAGACAGTCTCCCAGAAAGTCTCCAGACAGATAGAAACACCGTCAGTCTCCCAGACAGAGACCCAAAAAGACAAGACACAGTCAATCTCTCTCCCAGACAGTCTCCCAGACAGTCTCCCAGTCATAGACCCACACAGACAGGGCACAGACAGTCTCCCAGACAGTCTCCCAGAGAGAGAGACCAGGCAGCCAGAGACACAGACAGTCTCCCAGTCTCATACAGAGACCCCCAGACACAGAACACAGACATCTCTCCTAGACAGTCTCCCAGACAGACCCCAGACAGACTCCCAGACTGAGACCCACACAGACAGAGACACAGACAGTCTCCCAGACAGACAGAAGTCACGGACAGTCTCCCAGACAGAGACCCAGACAGCCAGAGACACAGACAATCTCCCAGACAGTCTCCAGACAGGGCCCACACAGACAGAACACGAGACAGTCTCACACAGACAGAAACACGGACAGTCTCCAGACAGAGCGCACACAGGCAGAGACCCAGACAGTCTCCCAGACAGTCTCCCAGACAGAGACCCACAGACAGAGACACAGTCAGTGTTCAGAAGTTTCCAGACAGAGATCCTCACAGACAGAGACACAGACAGTCTCCCAGAAAGTCTCCCAGACAGATAGAAACACGTCAGTCTCCCAGACAGGGCCCAAAAAGACAGGGAGCACAGTCAATCCCAGACAGTCTCCCAGACAGTCTCAGTCATGGACCCACACAGACAGAGACACAGACAGTCTCCCAGACAGTCTCCCAGAGAGAGACCCAGGCAGCCAGAGACACAGACAGTCTCCCAGTCTCCCATACAGAGACCCAGACACACAAAGACACAGACATCTCTAGACAGTCTCCCAGACAGCAGACCCCCAGACATACTCCCAGACTAGACCCACAGACAGAGACACAGACAGTCTCCCAGACAGACAGAAACGGACAGTCTCCCAGACAGAGACCCAGACAGCCAGAGACACAGACAATCTCCCAGACAGTCTCAGACAGAGACCCAGACACACAGAAACACAGACAGGCTCCACACAGTTTGAACCAAACAGAAGCACAGTCAGTCTCCCAGACAGTCTCCCAGACAGAGACCCAGGCAGCCAGAGACACAGACAGTCTCCCATACAGAGACCCAGACACACAGAGACACAGACATCTCCCAGACAGTCTCCCAGACAGACCCAGACAGACTCCCAGACTGAGACCCACACAGACAGAGACACAGACAGTCTCCCAGACAGAACCTGAGAAACACGACAGTCTCAGACAGAGACCCAGACAGTCAGAGACACAGACAATCTCCCAGACAGTCTCCCAGACAGAGACCCAGACACACAGAAACACAGACGGAAACCCCAGACAGTCTGGTAGCCCAGACAGACAGAGAGATTAGCTAGTCTCCCAGACAGTCTCCCAGACAGAGACCCAGACAGACAGAGACAGGAGCCACTGTCTGTCTGGGTCTCTGTCTGAAAGACTCTGGGAGACTGTTTGTGTCTCTGTCTGTGTAATCTGTCTGGGAGACTGTCTGTCTCCTCTGTCTTTCTGGTCTGGACTGAAGACTCTCTAGAAGACTGTCTGAATCTCTGCCTGTGTGAGTCTCTGTCTGAGAACTGTCTAGGAAGACTGATAGTGTCCTGTCTGAGAACTGTTTGTGTCTCTGTCTGTCTCTCTGACTGTGGAGACTGTCTTTGTCATGTCTGTGTGAGTCTCTGTCTGTGGGCTCTCTCTGGGAGACTGTCTGGAAGTCTCTGTCTGTTGTGTCTCTGTCTGGGGAGACTGTCTCCTGTCTGTCTGGGTGTGTCTGGAAGACTGTCTGAGAACTATCTGTGTTCCTGTCTGTCTGTGTCTCTGTCACAGGGAGACTGTCTGAGAGACTGTCTGTTTCTCTGTCTGGGAGACTGTCTGTGTCTCTGTCTGTGTGGGTTTGTCTGGGAGACTGTCTGGGTCTCTGTCTGTGGAACTGTCTGGGAGACTGTCTGTGTCTCTGTCTGTCTGAAACCTCTGTCTTTGAGACTATCTTTGTCTGTCTGGGAGACTGTCTGTGTCTCTGTCTGTGTGGAGTTTCTGTCTGGGAGACTGTCTGGAAGACTGTCTGGTCTCTGTCTGCTTGAGCTGTCTGGGAGACTGTCTGTGTCTCTGTCTGTCTGGGCCTCTGTCTTTGAGACTGTCTTTGTCTCTGTCTGGGAGACTGTCTGTGTCTCTCTGTCTGTATGGGTCTCTGTCTGGGAGACTGTCTAGGAGACTGACTGTGTCTCTGTCTGTCTGGAGTCTCTCTGGAGAGACTGTCAGGGGAGACTGTCTGGTCTCTGTCTGCTGGAGTCTCTGTCTGAGAGACTGTCTGAGTCTGTCTGGGAGACTGTCTTTGTCTCTGTCTAGGAGACTGTCTGTGTCTCTGTCTGTCTGGGTCTCAGTCTGGGGAGACTGTCATTCTGCTTCAGAAGACTGTGTTTCTGTCTGTCTGGGTCTCTGTCTGGGAGACTGTCTGGGAGACTGTCTGTCTCTGTCTGTATCTGAGACCTCTGTCTTTAGAGACTGTCTTTGTCTCCGTCACAGGAGACTGTCTGTCCTCTGTCTATGTGGAGTCTCTGTCTGGAGAAGACTGTCTGGGAAGACTGACTGTGTCTCTGCCTGTCTGGAGTCTCTGTGTGGAAGACTGTCTGGGAGACTGTCTGTGTCTCCTGTCTGAGGCTCTGGCTTTGAGACTGTCTTTGTCTCTGTCTGGGAGACTATGTCTATGTCTCTGTAGGTCTCAGTCTGGGAGACTGTCTGGTTTCTGTCTGGGGACTGTCTTTGTCTCTGTCTGAGGAGACTGTCTGTGTCTCTGTCTGTGTAGTTCCTCTGGGAGACTGTCTGGGAGTCTGTCTGGGAGACTGTCTGTGTCTCTGTCTGTCTGTCTCCTGTCTGAGTCTCTGTCTGGGAGACTGTCTAGTAGACTCTCTGGACACTGTCTGTTTCTGTGTCTGGGAGACTGTCTGGGAGACTGTCTGTTTGGAGTCTCTGTCTTTGGACTCAGACATCTGTCTGTCTGGGAGACTGTCTGTGTCTCCGTCTGTGTGTGTCTCTGTTGAGTCTGTCTGGGAGACTGTCTGGCTGGGCTGTCTGGGAGACTGTCTGTGTCTTTGCTCGAGTGGCTCCTGGAGACTGTCTGTGTCTCTGTCTGTCTGGGTCTCTGTCTGGGAGACTGTCTGGGAGACTGCTGTGTTTCTGTCTGCATGTGGGTCTCTGTCTGGGAGGGACTGTGGGAGAGGCTGACTGTGTCTCTGTCTGTCTGGGTCTCTGTCTGGAAGACTGTCTGGGAGACTGTCTGTGTCTCTGTCTGTCTGGGCCTCTATCTGAAGACTGTCTTTTGTCTCTGTCTGGGAGACTGTCTGTGTCTCTGTCCTGTAGTCTCTGTCTGAGGAGACTGTCTGGGAGACTGCTGTGTCTCTGTCTGTCTGGAGTCTCTGTCTCAGGGAGACTGTCTGTCTCTGTCTTTCTGGGTCTCTGTCTTTGGGAGCTACAGTCTTTGTATCTCTCAGGAGACTGTCTTGTCTCTGTCTCTGGGTCTCAGTCTGGGAGACTGTCTGGAGTCTCTGTGTCTGTCTGGAGTCTCTGTCTGGGAGGAGACTGTCTGTGTCTCTGTCTGTCTGGAGTCTCAGTCTGGAGACTGTCTGTTCATCTCTGTCTGTGTGGATTTCTGTCTGGGAGACTCTGATAGTCTCTGTCTGGCAGACTGTCTGGGAGACTGTCTGTGTCTCTGTCTGGGGCCCTCTGTCTTTGAGACTGTCTTTGTCTCTGTCTGGGAGACTGTCTGTCTCTCTGTCTCTGCTGTGAGTCTCTGTCTGGGAGACTGTCTGGAGAGAGTCTGTCTGGAGTCTCTGTCTGGCAGACTGTCTGGAGACTGTCTGTGTCTCTCTGTCTGTCTGGGCTCTGTCTTTGAGACTGTCTTTGTCTCTGTCTAGGAGACTGTCTGTGTCTCTATCTGTGTGAGTCTCTGTCTGGAGACTGTCTAGGAGACTAGATGTCTCTGTCTGTCTGGGTCTCTGTCTGGAAGACTGTCAGGGAGACTGTCTGATCCTCTGTCTGGGTCTCTGTCTGGGAGACTGTCTGAAGTCTCTAGGAGACTGTCTTATCTCTGTCTGGGAGACTGTCTGTGTCTCTGTCTGTGTGGGTTTCAGTCTGAGTTCTGTCTCAGGAGACTGTCTGTGTTTCTGTCTGTCTGGAGTCTCTGTCTGGGAGACTGTCTGAGGAGACTGTCTGTGTCTCTGTCTGTCTGGGCCTCTGTCTTTGGGACTGTCTTTGTCTCTGTCTGGGAGACTGTCTGTGTCTCTGTCTGTGTAGGTCTCTGTCACAGGAGACTGTCTGGGACTGTTTCTGTGTCTCTGCCTGTCTAGGGTCTCTGTCTGGGAGACTGTCTAGGAGACTGTCTGTGTCTCTGTCTGTCTGAGGCTCTGTCTTTAGACTGTCTTTGTCTCTGTCTGGGAGACTGTCTGATGTCTCTGTCTCTGTGAGTCTCTAGTCTGGAGACTGTCTGGAGTTTCTGTCTGGAGACTGTCTTTGTCTCTGTCTAGGAGACTGTCTTATGTCTCTGTCTGTGTAGGGTTTCACTCTGGGAGACTGTCTGAGTCTGTCTGAGACTGTCTGTGTCTATCTGTCTAGTGTCTCTGTCAGGTCTCTGTCTCAGGAGACTGTCTCAGTGAACTCCTCTGCGACACTGTCTGTTTCTCTGTCTGGGAGACTGTCTGAGGGACTATCTGTTTGGTCTCTAGCTTTGAGACTGTCTTTGTCTCTGTCTAGGAGACTGTCTCTCAGATGTGTCTCTGTTTTGGGTTCTGTCTAGGAGACTGTCTGGTAGACTGTCTGCGAGACTGATCTGTGTCTTTGTCGGGAGACTGTCTGGGAGACTGTCTGTGTCTCTGTCTGTGTGGGTCTCTGTCTCTGGAGACTGTCTGGGAGACTGACTGTGTTTCTGTCTGCGTGGGTCTCTGTCTGGGAGACTGTCTGGGAGAATGGCTGTGTCTCTGTCTGTCTGGGTCTCTGTCTGGAAGACTGTCTGGGAGACTGTCTGTGTCTCTGATCTGTCTGAGGCCTCTGTCTTTGAGACTGTCTTTGTCTCTGTCTAGGAGACTGTCTGTGTCTCTCTATCCATGTGAGTCTCTGTCTGGGAGACTGTCTGGGAGACTGACTGTCTCTGTCTGTCTGGGTCTCTGTCTGGGAGACTGTCTGTGTCTCTGTCTGTCTGGGTCTCTGGCTTTGAGACTGTCTTTGTATCTGTCTGGGAGACTGTCTTGTCTCCTCGTCTGTGTGGAGTCTCAGTCTGGGGAGACTGTCTGGGTCTCTGTCTGTCTGGGTCTCTGTCTGGGAGACTGTCTGTGTCTCTGTCTGTGTGGGTCTCAGTCTGGGAGACTGTCTGGGTTTCTGTCTGGGAGAGTGTCTTTGTCTCTGTCTAGGAGACTGTCTGTGTCTCTGTCTGTCTGGGTCTCTGTCTGGGTGACTGTCTGTGTCTCTGTCTGTAGGTCTCAGTCACAGGAGACTGTCTGGTTTTCTGTCTGGGAGAGTGTCTTTGTCTCTGTCTAGGAGACTGTCTGTGTCTCTGTCTGTCTGTGTCTGTCTGAGTCTCTGTGGAGACTGTCTCAGTAGACTGTCTGCGAGACTGTCTGTGTCTCTATCTGGGGCTATCTAGGAGACTGTCTGTGTCTCTGTCTGGGTGGAGTCTCTGTCTGGGAGACTGTCTGTTTCTCTGTCTGTGTCTCTGTCTGGGAGACTGTCTGGGAGACTGTCTGTTTCTCTGTCTGGGAGACTCTCTGTGTCTCTGTCTGTGTGGTTTCTGTCTGGGAGACTGTCTGGGAGACTGTCTGTGTCTCTGTGTCTGTGGAGGTCTCTGTCTGGGAGACTGTCTGGAGACTGTCTGGGAGACTCTGTCTCTGTCTGCGTGGGTCTCTGTCTAGGAGACTGTCTGGGAGACTGTCTGTGTCTCTGTCTGTCTGGAGTCTCTGTCTAGGAGACTGTCTGGGAGACTGACTGTGTTTCTGTCTGTCTGGGTCTCTGTCTGGGAGACTGTCTGTGTCTCTCTGTCTGTCTGGGCCTCTGTCTGAGACTGTCTTTGTCTCTGTCTGGGAGACTATCTGGGGAGACTGACTGTGTCTCTGTCTGTCTGGGTCTCTGTCTAGGAGACTGTCTGTGTCTCTGTCTGTCTGGGCCTCTGTCTTTGAGACTGTCTTTGTCTCTGTCTGGAGACTGTCTGGGAGACTGTCTGTGTCTCTGCTGTCTGAGGTCTCTGTCTGGGAGACTGTCTGGGGGACTGTCTGGGTCTCTGTCTGGGAGACTGTCTAGGAGACTGGCTGTGTCTCTGTCTGTCTGGGTCTCTGTCTGGAAGACTGTCAGGGAGACTGTCTGTGTCTCTGTCTGTCTGGAGTCTCTGTCTGGGAGACTGTCTGGGAGACTGTCTTTGTCTCTGTCTGGGAGACTGTCTATGTCTCCGTCTGTGTAGGCCTCAGTCTGGGAGACTGTCACAGGAGTCTGTCTGGTAGGGCTGTCTGGGGACTGTCTGTGTCTCTGTCTGTCTGTGTCTCTGTCACAGGAGACTGTCTGGTAGACTGTCTGCGAGACTGTCTGTTTCTCTGTCTGGGAGACTGTCTGGGAGACGTTGTCTGTGTCTCTGTCTTTGGGTCTCTGTCTTGAGACTGTCTTTGTCTCTGTCTGGGAGACTGTCTGTGTCTCCGTCTGTGTCTCCAGTCTGAGGAGACTGTCTGGGTTTCTGTCTGGGAGACTGTCTTTGTCTCTGTCTGTGTAGGTTTCTGTCTGTCTGTGTCTCTGTCTGGGAGACTGTCTGGGAGACTGTCTTTGTCTCTGTCTGGGAGACTGTCTGTGTCTCTGTCTGTGTGGGTCTCAGTCTGGGAGCTGTCTAGGGAGACTGTCTGAGGAGACTGTCTGTGTTTCTGTCTGCATGGGTCTCTGTCTGGGAGAATGTCTGGGAGACTATCTGTGTCTCTGTCTGTCTGGGCCTCTGTCTTTGAGACTGTCTTTGTCTCTATGTCTGGGAGACTGTCTGTCTCTGTCTATGTGGAGTCTCTGTCTGGGAGACTGTCTGGGAGACTGACTGTGTCTCTCTGCCTGTCTGGAGTCTCTGTCTGGGAGACTGTCTGGGAGACTGTGTGGGTCTCTTTTTGGGAGACTGTCTAGGAGACTGACTGTGTCTCTGTCTGTCTGGGTCTCTGTCTGGAAGACTGTCAGGAGACTGTCTGTCTCTGTCTCTGGGTCTCTGTCTGGGAGACTGTCTGGAGACTGTCTTTGTCTCTCTGTCTGGGAGACTGTCTGTGTGTCCTTCTGTAGGCCCTCAGTCTGGGAGACTGTCTGGGAGTCTGTCTGGAGACTGTCACCTGGGAGACTGTCTGTGTCTCTGTCTGTCTGTCTCTGTCTGGAGACTGTCTGGTAGACTATCTGCGAGACTCTCTCTGTTTCTCTGTCTAGGAGACTGTCACAGGAGACTGTCTGTGTCTCTGTCTGTTTGGGTCTCTGGCTTTGAGACTGTCTTTGTCTCTGTCTAGGGAGACTGTCTGTGTCTCTCTGTGTGTCTCTGTCTGGGAGACTGTCTGGGTTTCTGTCTGGGAGACTGTCTTTGTCTGTCTGTGTAGGTTTTCTGTCTGTCTGTGTCTCTGTCACAGGTCTCTGTCTGGGAGACTGTCTGAGGAGACTGTCTTTGTCTCTGTCTGGGAGACTGTCTGTCTCTGTCTGTGTGGGTTTCAGTCTGGGGAGACTGTCTAGGAGACTGTCTGGGAGACTGTCTGTTTCTGTCTGCATGGGTCTCTGTCTGGGAGACTGTCACAGGAGACTATCTGTGTCTCTGTCTGTCTGGGCCTCTGTCTTTGAGACTGTCTTTGTCTCTATGTCTGGAGACTGTCTGTGTGTCTCTGTCTATGTAGGTCTCTGTCTGGGAGACTGTCTGGGAGACTGACTGTGTTTCTGTCTGTCTGGGTCTCTGTCTGGGAGACTGTCTCTGTCTTTGTCTGTCTGGGTCTCTGGCTTTGAGACTGTCTTTGTCTCTGTCACAGGAGACTGTCTGTGTCTCCGTCTGTGTAGGTCTCAGTCTGGGAGACTGTCTGGGTTTCTCTGTCTGGGAGACTGTCTTTGTCTCTGTCTGGGAGACTGTCTGTGTCTCTGTCTGTAGGTTTCCTCTGGGAGACTGTCTGGGAGTCTGTCTGGAGACTGTCTGTGTCTCTGTCTGTCTGTGTCTCTGTCTGGGAGACTGTCTGGTAGACTATCTGCAAGACTGTCTGTCTCTGTCTGTGTGGAGTCTCTGTCTGGCAGACTGTCTGGGAGACTGACTGTGTCTCTGTCTGTCTGGGTCTCTGTCTGGGAGACTGTCTGTCTCTCTGTCTGTGGGTCTCTGTCTGGGAGACTGTCTGGGAGACTGTCTGGGTTTCTGTCTGTGTGTGTCTCAGTCTGGGAGACTGTCTGGGTTTCTGTCTGGGAGTCTGTCTGTGTCTCTATCTGGGAGACTGTGTGGGAGACTGTCTGTGTGTCTGTCTGTGTTTGGGTCTCTGGCTTTGAGACTGTCTTTGTCTCTGTCTGGGAGACTGTCTGTGTCTCCGTCTGTCTGTGTCTCTGTCTGGGAGACTGTCTGGGAGAATGACTGTGTCTCTGTCTGTCTGGGTCTCTGTCTGGGAGACTGTCTGGGAGACTGTCTGTGTCTCTGTCTGTCTGGGCCTCTGTCTTGAGACTGTCTTTGTCTCTGTCTGGGAGACTGTCTGTGTCTCTGTCTATGTAGTCTCTGTCTGGAAGACTGTCTGGGAGACTGCTGTGTCTCTGTGTCTGGGTCTCTGTCTGGGAGACTGTCTGTGTCTGTGTCTGTCTGGGTCTCTGGCTTTGAGACTGTCTTTGTCTCTGTCTGGGAGACTGTCTGTGTCTCTGTCTGTCTGAGGTCTCTGTCACAGGAGACTGTCTGGGAGACTGTCTTTGTCTCTGTCTGGGAGACTGTCTATGTGTCTGTCTGTGGGCCTCAGTCTGGGAGAATGTCTGGGAGTCTGTCTGGGAGACTGTCTGGAGACTGTCTGTGTCTCTGTCTGTCTGTGTCTCTGTCTGAGACTGTCTGTAGACTGTCTGGAGACTGTCTGTTTCTCTGTCTGGGAGACTGTCTGGGAGACTGTCTGTCTCTCTGTCTGTTTGGGTCTCTGGCTTTGAGACTGTCTTTGTTTCTGTCTGGGAGACTGTCTGTGTCTCTGTCTGTGTGTCTCAGTCTGGGAGACTGTCTGGGTTTCTGTCTGGGAGACTGTCTTTGTCTCTGTCTGTGTGGGTTTCTGTCTGTCTGTCTCTGTCTGGGTCTCTGTCTGGGAGACTGTCTGGGAGACTGTCTTTGTCTCTGTCTGGGAGACTGTCTGTGTCTCTGTCTGTGTGGGTTTCAGTCTGGGAGACTGTCTAGGGAGACTGTCTGGGAGACTGTGTGTTTCTGTCTGCATGGGTCTCTGTCTGGGAGACTGTCTAGGAGACTATCTGTGTCTCTCTGTCTGTCTGGGCCTCTGTCTTTGAGACTGTCTTTGTCTCTATGTCTGGGAGACTGTCTGTGTCTCTGTCTGTGTGGGTCTCTGTCTGGGGAGACTGTCTGGGAGACTGCTGTGTTTCTGCCTGTCTGGGTCTCTGTCTGGGAGACTGTCTCTGTCTTTGTCTGTCTGGGTCTCTGGCTTTGAGACTGTCTTTGTCTCTGTCTGGGAGACTGTCTGTGTCTCTGTCTGTGTGGGTCTCAGTCTGGGAGACTGTCTGGGTTTCTGTCTGGGAGACTGTCTTTGTCTCTGTCTAGAGAGACTGTCTGTGTCTCTGTCTGTGTGGGTTTCCTCTGGGGAGACTGTCTGGGAGTCTGTCTGGGAGACTGTCTGTGTCTCTGTCTGTCTGTGTCTCTGTCTGGGAGACTGTCTGGTAGACTATCTGCAAGACTGTCTGTGTCTCTGTCTGTGTAGGTCTCTGTCTGGCAGACTGTCTGGGAGACTGACTGTGTCTCTGTCTGTTTGGGTCTCTGTCTGGGAGACTGTCTGACTCTCTGTCTGTGTGGGTCTCAGTCTGGGAGACTGTCTGGGAGACTGTCTGGGTTTCTGTCTGTGTGTGTCTCAGTCTGGGAGACTGTCTGGGTTTCTGTCTGGGAGTCTGTCTGTGTCTCTATCTGGGAGACTGTGTGGGAGACTGTCTGTGTGTCTGTCTGTTTGGGTCTCTGGCTTTGAGACTGTCTTTGTCTCTGTCTGGGAGACTGTCTGTGTCTCCGTCTGTGTGGGTCTCAGTCTGGGAGACTGTCTGGGTTTGTGTCGGGGAGACTGTCTTTGTCTCTGTCTAGGAGACTGTCTGTGTCTCTGTCAGTCTGGGTCTCTGTCTGGTAGACTGTCTGTATCTCCCTCTGTGTGGGTCTCAGTCTGGGAGACTATCTGGGTTTCTGTCTGGGAGACTGTCTGTGTCTCTGTCTGTCTGGGTCTCTGTCTGGAAGACTGTCTGGGAGACTGTCTGTGTTTCTGTCTGTCTGGGTCTCTGTCTGGGAGACTGTCTGTGTCTCTGTCTGTGTCGGTCTCAGTCTGGGAGACTGTCTGATTTTCTGTCTGGGAGAGTGTCTTTGTCTCTGTATAGGAGACTGTCTGTGTCTCTGTCTGTCTGTGTCTCTGTCTGGGTCTCTGTCTGGGACACTGTCTGGTAGACTGTCTGCGAGACTGTCTGTTTCTCTGTCTGGGAGACTGTCTGTGTCTCTGTCTAGGAGACTGTCTGGGAGACTGTCTGTGTCTCTGTTTGAGTGGGTCTTTGTCTGGGAGACTGTCTGTTCTCTCTGTCTGTGTCTCTGTCTGGGAGACTGTCTGGGAGACTGTCTGTTTCTCTGTCTGGGAGTCTCTCTGTGTCTCTGTCTGTGTGGGTTTCTGTCTGGGAGACTGTCTGGGAGACTGTCTGTGTCTCTGTCTGTGTGGGTCTCTGTCTGGGAGACTGTCTGGGAGACTGTCTGGGAGACTGTCTGTGTCTCTGTCTGCGTGGGTCTCTGTCTAGGAGACTGTCTGGGAGAATGACTGTGTCTCTGTCTGTCTGGGTCTCTGTCTGGGAGACTGTCTGGGAGACTGACTGTGTTTCTGTCTGTCTGAGTCTCTGTCTGGGAGACTGTCTGTGTCTCTGTCTGTCTGGGCCTCTGTCTTTGAGACTGTCTTTGTCTCTGTCTGGGAGACTGTCTGTGTCTCTGTCTGTGTGGGTCTCTGTCTGGAGACTGTCTGGGAGACTGACTGTGTCTCTGCCTGTCTGGGTCTCTGTCTGGGAGACTGTCTGGGAGACTGTGTGGGTCTCTGTTTGGGAGACTGTCTAGGAGACTGACTGTGTCTCTGTCTGTCTGGGTCTCTGTCTGGAAGACTGTCAGGGAGACTGTCTGTGTCTCTGTCTGTCTGGGTCTCTGTCTGGGAGACTGTCTGGGAGACTGTCTTTGTCTCTGTCTGGGAGACTGTCTATGTGTCTGTCTGTGGGTCTCAGTCTGGGAGACTGTCTGGGAGTCTGTCTGGGAGACTGTCTGGGAGACTGTCTGTGTCTCTGTCTGGGAGACTGTCTGGTAGACTGTCTGCGAGACTGTCTGTTTCTCTGTCTGGGAGACTGTCTGGGAGACTGTCTGGTGACTGTCTGCTGAGACTGTCTGTTTCTCTGTCTGGGAGACTGTCTGGGAGACTGTCTGTGTCTCTGTCTGTTTGGGTCTCTGGCTTTGAGACTGTCTTTGTCTCTGTCTGGGAGACTGTCTGTCTCCGTCTGTGTGTGTCTCAGTCTGGGAGACTGTCTGGGTTTCTGTCTGGGAGACTGTCTTTGTCTCTGTCTGTGTGGGTTTCAGTCTGGGAGACTGTCTGTGTCTCTGTCTGTGTCTGTGTCTCTGTCTGGGTCTCTGTCTGGGAGACTGTCTGGAGACTGTCTTTGTCTCTGTCTGGGAGACTGTCTGTGTCTCTGTCTGTGGGTTTCAGTCTGGGAGACTGTCTGGGGACTGACTGTGTTTCTGTCTGCATGGGTCTCTGTCTGGGAGACTGTCTGGGAGACTGTCTGTGTCTCTGTCTGTCTGGGCCTCTGTCTTTGAGACTGTCTTTGTCTCTATGTCTGGGAGACTGTCTGTGTCTCTGTCTGTGGGTCTCTGTCTGGGAGACTGTCTGGGAGACTGCTGTGTCTCTGCCTGTCTGGGTCTCTGTCTGGGAGACTGTCTGGGAGACTGTCTCTGTCTTTGTCTGTCTGGAGTCTCTGGCTTTGAGACTGTCTTTGTCTCTGTCTGGGAGACTGTCTATGTCTCCGTGTGGGGTCTCAGTCTGGGAGACTGTCTGGGTTTCTGTCTGGAGACTGTCTTGTCTCTGTCTAGGAGACTGTCTGTGTCTCTGTCTGTGTGGGTTTCACTCTGGGAGACTGTCTGGGAGTCTGTCTGGGAGACTGTCTGTGTCTCTGTCTGTCTGTCTCTGTCTGGGAGACTGTCTGGTAGACTATCTGCAAGACTGTCTGTGTCTCTGTCTGGCAGACTGTCTGGGAGACTGACTGTCTCTGTCTGTTTGGGTCTCTGTCTGGGAGACTGTCTGGGTTTCTGTCTGGGAGTCTGTCTGTGTCTCTATCTGGGAGACTGTCTGGGAGACTGTCTGTGTGTCTGTCTGTTTGGGTCTCTGGCTTTGAGACTGTCTTTGTCTCTGTCTGGGAGACTGTCTGTGTCTCCGTCTGTCTGTGTCTCTGTCTGGGAGACTGTCTGGGAGAATGACTGTGTCTCTGTCTATGTGGGTCTCTGTCTGGAAGACTGTCTGGGAGACTGACTGTGTCTCTGTGTGTCTGGGTCTCTGTCTGGGAGACTGTCTGTGTCTGTGTCTGTCTGGGTCTCTGGCTTTGAGACTGTCTTTGTCTCTGTCTGGGAGACTGTCTGTGTCTCTGTCTATGTGGGTCTCTGTCTGGGAGACTGTCTGGGAGACTGTCTGTGTCTCTGTCTGTCTGGGCCTCTGTCTTTGAGACTGTCTTTGTCTCTGTCTGGGGAGACTGCCGTGTCTCCGTCTGTGTGGGTCTCTGTCTGAGAAGACTGTCTGGGAGACTGACTGTGTCTCTGTCTGTCTGGGTCTCTGTCTGGGTCTCTGTCTGGGAGACTGTCTGTGTCTCCGTCTGTGTGGGTCTCAGTCTGGGAGACTGTCTGGGTTTGTGTCTGGGAGACTGTTTTTGTCTCTGTCTAGGAGACTGTCTGTGTCTCTGTCAGTCTGGGTCTCTGTCTGGTAGACTGTCTGTATCTCCCTCTGTGTGGGTCTCAGTCAGGGAGACCATCTGGGTTTCTGTCGGGGAGACTGTCTGTGTCTCTGTCTGTCTGGGTCTCTGTCTGGAAGACTGTCTGGGAGACTTTCTGTGTTTCTGTCTGTCTGTGTCTCTGTCTGGGAGACTGTCTGTGCCTCTATCTGTCTGAGTCTCTGTCTGTAAGACTGTCAGGGAGACTGTCTGTGTTTCTGTCTGTCTGTGTCTCTGTCTGGGAGACTGTCTGTGTCTCTGTCTGTGTGGGTCTCTGTCTGGGAGACTGTCTGGGAGACTGTCTGTCCCTGTCTGTCTGGGCCTCTGTCTTTGAGACTGTCTTTGTCTCTGTCTGGGAGACTGTCTCTGTCTCTCTGTCTGTGGGTTTCAGTCTGGGAGACTGTCTGGGAGACTGTCTGGGTCTCTGTCTGGGAGACTTTCTGTGTCTCTGTCTGTGTGGGTCTCAGTCTGGGAGACTGTCTGGGTTTCTGTCTGGGAGACTGTCTGTGTCTCTGTCTGGGAGACTGTCTGTGTCTCTGTCTGGGAGACTGTCTGTGTCTCTGTCTGTGTGGGTCTCTGTCTGGGAGACTGTCTGGGAGACTGTCTGTGTCTCTGTCTGCGTGGGTCTCTGTCTGGGAGACTGTCTGGGAGACTGACTGTGTCTCTGGCTTTGAGACTGTCTTTGTCTCTGTCTGGGAGACTGTCTGTGTCTCTGTCTGTGTGGGTCTCAGTCTGGGAGACTGTCTGGGTTTCTGTCTGGGAGACTGTCTTTGTCTCTGTCTAGGAGACTGTCTGTGTCTCTGTCTGTGTGGGTTTCACTCTGGGAGACTGTCTGGGTCTCTGTCTGGGAGACTGTCTGTGTCTCTGTCTTTCTGGGTCTGTGACAGGGAGACTGTCTGTGTGGGTCTCAGTCTGGGAGAATGTGAGAGTCTGTGAGTCTGTGAGAGTGTCTGGTTTTCTGTCTGGGAGACTGTCTGTTTCTCTGTCTGTTTCTCTGTCTGTCTTGGTCTCTGTCTAGGAGACTGTCTGTTTCTCTTTCTGTCTGGGTCCCTGTCTGGAAGACTGTCTGGGAGCCTGTCTGCGTTTCTGTGTGTCTGGGTCTCTGTCTTGGAGACTGTCTGGGAGATTGTCTGTGTTTCTGTCTGTCTGGGAGACTGTCTGGGAGACTGTCTGGGAGACTGTCTGTGTCACTGTCTGGGAGACTGTATGTGTCTCTGTCTGTCTGGGTCTCTGTCTGGAAGACTGTCTGGGAGATTGACTGTGTCTCTGTCTGTGTGGGTCTCTGTCTGGGAGACTGTCTGTCTCTCTGTCTGTGTGGGTCTCAGTCTGGGAGACTGTCTGGGTTTCTGTCTGGGAGACTGTCTGTTTCTCTGTCTGTCTGGGTCTCCGTCTGGGAGACTGTCTGTGTCTCTGGCTGTCTCGGTCTCTGTCTGTGAGACTGTCTGTGAGACTGTCTGTGTTTCTGTCTGTCTGGGTGTCTATCTGGGAGACTGTCTGGTAGACTGCTTGGAGACTGTCTGGGAGACTGTCTGTGTCTCTGTCTGGGAGACTGTCTGTGTCTCTGTCTGGGGGACTGTCTGGAAGACTGTCTGTGTCTCTGTCTGTGTGGGTCTCTGTGTGGGAGACTGTCTGGGAGACTGTCTGGGTCTCTGTTTCTCTGGGTCTCAGTCTGGGAGACTGTCTGGGTTTCTGTCTGGGAGACTGTCTGTTTCTTTATGTCTGGGTCTCTGTCTGGAAGACTGTCTTGGAGACTGTCTGTGTCTCTTTCTGTGTGGGTCTCAGTCTGGAATACTGTTTGGGAGCCTGTCTGCGTTTCTGTGTGTCTGGGTCTCTGTCTGGGAGACTGTCTGGGAGACTGTCTGGGTCTCTGCCTGTGTGCGTCTCTGTCTGGGAGACTGTCTGGGTTTCTGTCTGGGAGACTGTCTTTGTCTCTGTCTAGGAGACTGTCTGTGTCTCTGTCTGTGTGGGTTTCAGTCTGGGAGACTGTCTGGGAGTATGTCTGGGAGACAGTCTGGGAGACTGTCTGTGTCTCTGTCTGTCTGTGTCTCTGTTTGGGTCTCTGTCTGGGAGACTGTCTGGTAGACTGTCTGTGTCTCTGTCTGTGTCCCTGTCTGGGAGACTGTTTGTGTCTCTGTCTGTCTGGGTCTCTGTCTGGGAGACTGTCTGTGTCTCTGTCTGTCTGGGTCTCTGTCTGGGAGACTGTCTGGGAGACTGTCTGTCTCTGCCTGTGTGCGTCTCTGTCTGGGAGACTGTCTGGGAGACTGACTGTGTCCCTGTCTGGGAGACTGTTTGTGTCTCTGTCTGTTTCTCTGACTGGGAGACTGTCTGTGTCTCTGTCTGTGTGGGTCTCTGTCTGGAGACTTTCTGGGAGACTGACTGTGTCTCTGTCTGTGTGGGAGACTGTCTGGGAGACTGTCTGGGTCTCTGTCAGTGCCTCTGTCTGGGAGACTGTCTGTGTCTCTGTCTGTCTGGGTGTCTGTCTGGAAGACTGTCTGGGAGACTGTTTGTGTTTCTGTCTGTCTGTGTCTCTGTCTGGGAGACTGTCTGGGAGACTGTCTGTTTCTCTGTCTGGGAGACTGTCTGTGTCTCTGTCTGTGTGGGTTTCTGTCTGGGAGACTGTCTGGGAGACTGTCTGTGTCTCTGTCTGTGTGGGTCTCTGTCTGGGAGACTGTCTGGGAGACTGTGTAGGTCTCTGTTTGGGAGACTGTCTAGGAGACTGACTGTGTCTCTGTTTCTCTGGGTCTCAGTCTGGGAGACTGTCTGTTTCTTTCTGTCTGGGTCTCTGTCTGGAAGACTGTCTGGGAGACTGTCTGTGTCTCTTTCTGTGTGGGTCTCAGTCTGGAATACTGTCTGGGAGCCTGTCTGCGTTTCTGTGTGTCTGGGTCTCTGTCTGGGAGACTGTCTGGGAGACTGTCTGTGTTTCTGTTTGTCTGGGTCTCTGTCTGGGAGACTGTCTGAGAGACTGTCTGGGTCTCTGCCTGTGTGCGTCTCTGTCTGGGAGACTGTCTGGGAGACTGACTGTGTCTCTGTTTGTGTCCCTGTCTGGGAGACTGTCTGTGTCTCTGTCTGTTTCGCTGACTGGGAGACTCTCTGTGTCTCTGTCTGGGAGACTGTCTTTGTCTCTGTCTGGGAGACTGTCTGTGTCTCTGTCTGTCTGGGTCTCTGTCTTTGAGACTGTCTTTGTCTCTGTATGGGAGACTGTCTGTGTCTCTGTCTGTGTGGGTCTCTGTCTGGGAGACTGTCTGGGAGACTGACTGTGTTTCTGTCTGTCTGGGTCTCTGTCTGGGAGACTGTCTGGGAGACTGTCTGTGTCTCTGTCTGTCTGTGTCTCTGTCTGGGTTCTGTCTGGGAGACTGTCTGGTAGACTGTCTGGGAGACTGTCTGTTTCTCTGTCTGGGAGACTGTCTGTTTCTGTCTCGTAGGTCTCTGTCTGGGAGACTGTCTGGGAGACTGTCTGGGAGACTGTCTGTGTTTCTGTCTGTCTGGGTCTCTGTCTGGGAGACTGTCTGTGTCTCTGTCTGTGTGGTCTCTGTCTGGGAGACTGTCTGTGTCTCTGTCTGTCTGAGACTGTCTGTCTCTGTCTTTCTGGGTCTATGACAGGGAGACTGTCTGGGAGACTGTCTGTTTCTCTGTCTGGGAGACTGTCTGTGTCTCTGTCTGTGTGGGTCTCTGTCTGGGAGACTGTCTGGGAGACTGTCTGTGTCTCTGTCTGTGTGGGTCTCTGTCTGGGAGACTGTCTGGGAGACTGTGTGGGTCTCTGTTTGGGAGACTGTCTAGGAGACTGACTGTGTCTCTGTTTCTCTGGGTCTCAGTCTGGGAGACTGTCTGGGTTTCTGTCTGGGAGACTGTCTGTTTCTTTCTGTCTGGGTCTCTGTCTGGAAGACTGTCTGGGAGGCTGTCTGTTTCTCTTTCTGTGTGGGTCTCAGTCTGGAATACTGTCTGAGAGCCTGTCTGCGTTTCTGTGTGTCTGGGTCTCTGTCTGGGAGACTGTCTGGGAGACTGTCTGTGTGTCTGTTTGTCTGGGTCTCTGTCTGGGAGACTGTCTGGGAGACTGTCTGGAGTCTCTGCCTGTGTGTCTCTGTCTGGGAGACTGTCTGGAGACTGCTGTCTCTGTTTGTGTCCCTGTCTGGGAGACTGTTTGTGTCTCTGTCTGTTTCGCTGTCTGGGAGACTCTCTGTGTCTCTGTCTGGGAGACTGTCTTTGTCTCTGTCTGGGAGACTGTCTGTGTTTCTGTCTGTCTGGGTCTCTGTCTGGAAAACTGTCTGGGAGCCTCTCTGTGTCTCTAGCTGTCGGGGTCTCTGTCTGGGAGACTGACGGTGTTTCTATCTGTCTGGGAGACTTTCTGGGACACTGACTGTGTCTCTGTCTGTGTGGGTCTCTGTGTGGGAGACTGTCTGTGTCTCTGTCTGTCTGGGTCTCTGTTTGGGACACTGTCTGTGTCTCTGTATGTGTGGGTCTCTGTCTGGGAGACTTTCTGGGAGACTGTCTGTTTCTCTGTCTGGGAGACTGTCTGTGTCTCTGTCTGGGGACTGTCTGTCTCTGTCTGTCTTGGTCTCTGTCTGGGAGACTGTCTGTGTCTCTGTCTTTCTGGGTCTATGACTGGGAGACTGTCTGGGTCTCTGCCTGTGTGCGTCTCTGTCTGGAAGACTGTCTGAGGAGCCTGTCTGTGTTTCTGTGTGTCTGGGTCTCTGTCTGGGAGACTGTCTGAGGACTGTCTGTTTCTCTGTCTGGGAGACTGTCTGTCTCTGTCTGGGAGACTGTCTGTGTCTCTGTCTGGGAGACTGTCTGGGAGACTGACTGTGTCTCTGTTTGTCTGGGTCTCTGTCTGGCAGACTGTCTGGGAGACTGTCTGTGTCTCTGTCTGTCTGGGCCTCTGTCTTTGAGACTGTCTTTATCTCTGGGGAGACTGTTTGTGTCTCTATCTGTGTGGTCTCTGTCTGGGAGACTGTCTAGGAGATTGACTGTGATTCTGTCTGTCTGGGTCTCTGTCTGGAAGACTGTCAGAGACTGTCTGTGTCTCTGTCTGTGTGGGTTTCAGTCTGGGAGACTGTCTGGGAGACAGTCTGGGAGACTGTCTGTGTCTCTGTCTGGAGACTGTCTGTGTCTCTGTCTGTGTGGGTCTCTGTCTGGGGAGACTGTCTGGGAGACTGTCTGTTTCTCTGTCTGGGAGACTGTCTGTGTTTCTGTCTGTGTGGGTCTCTGTCTGGGAGACTGTCTGGGAGACTGACTGTTTTTCTGTCTGTCTGGGTCTCTGTCTGGGAGACTGTCTGTGTCTCTGTCTGTGGGTCTCTGTCTGGGAGACTGTCTGTGTCTCTGTCTGGGAGACTGTCTGGGAGACTGTCTGTGTCTCTGTTTGTCTGGGTCTCTGTCTGGCAGACTGTCTGGGAGACTGTCTGTGTCTCTGTCTGTCTGGGCCTCTGTCTTTGAGACTCTTTTATCTCTGTCTGGGAGACTGTTTGTGTCTCTCTGTGTGGGTCTCTGTCTGGGAGACTGTCTAGGAGATTGACTGTGATTCTGTCTGTCTGGGTCTCTGTCTGGAAGACTGTCAGGGAGACTGTCTGTGTCTCTGTCTGTGTGGGTTTCAGTCTGGGAGACTGTCTGGGAGACTGTCTGGGAGACTGTCTGTGTCTCTGTCTGGGAGACTGTCTATGTCTCTGTCTGTGTGGGTCTCTGTCTGGGAGACTGTCTGGGAGACTGTCTGTTTCTCTGTCTGGGAGACTGTCTGTGTTTCTGTCTGCGTGGGTCTCTGTCTGGGAGACTGTCTGGGAGACTGACTGTTTATCTGTCTGTCTGGGTCTCTGTCTGGGAGACTGTCTGTGTCTCTGTCTGTGTGGGTCTCTATCTGGGAGACTGTCTGTGTCTCTGTCTGGGAGACTGTCTGGGAGACTGACTGTGTCTCTGTTTGTCTGGGTCTCTGTCTGGCAGACTGTCTGGAGACTGTCTGTGTCTCTGTCTGTCTGGGCCTCTGTCTTTGAGACTGTCTTTGTCTCTGTCTGGGAGACTGTCTGTGTCTCTATCTGTGTGGGTCTCTGTCTGGGAGACTGTCTAGGAGATTGACTGTGATTCTGTCTGTCTGGGTCTCTGTCTGGAAGACTGTCTGGAGACTGTCTGTGTCTCTGTCTGTGTGGGTTTCAGTCTGGGAGACTGTCTGGGAGACTGTCTGGGAGACTGTCTGTGTCTCTGTCTGGGAGACTGTCTGTGTCTCTCTGTCTGTGTGGGTCTCTGTCTGGGAGACTGTCTGGGAGACTGTCTGTTTCTCTGTCTGGGAGACTGTCTGTGTCTCTGTCTGTGTGGGTCTCTGTCTGGGAGACTGTCTCTGGAGACTGTCTGTTTATCTGTCTGTCTGGGTCTCTGTCTGGGAGACTGTCTGTGTCTCTGTCTGTGTGGAGTCTCTATCTGGGAGACTGTCTGTGTCTCTGTCTGTCTGGGTCTCTGTCTGGGAGACTGTCTGTGTCTCTGTCTTTCTGGGTCTCTGTCAGGAGACTGTCTGGAGACTGTTTGTGTCTCTGTCTGTTTAGGTCTCTGTCTGGTAGACTGTCTGTGTCTCAGTCTGTGGGGTCTCTGTGTGGGAGACTGTCTGTGTCTCTGTCTGTCTGGGTCTCTGTCTTGGAGACTGTCTGTGTGAGTCTTAGTCTGGGAGACTGTCTGTGAGAGTGTCTGGTTTTCTGTCTGGGAGACTGTCTGTTTCTCTGTCTGTTTCTCTGTCTGTCTTTCTCTGTCTAGGAGACTGTCTGTGTCTCTGTTTCTCTGAGTCTCAGTCTGGGAGACTGTCTGGGTTTCTGTCTGGGAGACTGTCTGTTTCTTTCTGTCTGGGTCTCTGTCTGGAAGACTGTCTGGAGACTGTCTGTGTCTCTTTCTGTGTGGGTCTCTGTCTGGATACTGTCTGGGAGCCTGTCTGCGTTTCTGTGTGTCTGGGTCTCTGTCTGGGAGACTGTCTGGGAGACTGTCTGTGTTTCTGTTGTCTGGGTCTCTGTCTGAGGAGACTGTCTGGGAGACTGTCTGGGTCTCTGCCTGTGTGCGTCTCTGTCTGGGAGACTGTCTGGGAGACTGACTGTGTCTCTGTTTGTGTCCCTGTCAGGGAGACTGTTTGTGTCTCTGTCTGTTTCGCTGTCTGGGAGACTGTCTTTGTCTCTGTCTGGGAGACTGTCTTTGTCTCTGTCTGGGAGACTGTCTGTGTTTCTGTCTGCGTGGGTCTCTGTCTGGAAAACTGTCTGGGAGCCTCTCTGTGTCTCTAGCTGTCGGGGTCTCTGTCTGGGAGACTGACGGTGTTTCTATCTGTCTGGGAGACTTTCTGGGACACTGACTGTGTCTCTGTCTGTGTGGAGTCTCTGTGTGGGAGACTGTCTGTGTCTCTGTCTGTCTGGGTCTCTGTCTGTGGGTCTCTGTCTGGGAGACTTTCTGGGAGACTGTCTGTTTCTCTGTCTGGGAGACTGTCTGTGTCTCTGTCTGGGAGACTGTCTGTGTCTCTGTCTGTATTGGTCTCTGTCTGGGAGACTGTCTGTGTCTCTGTCTTTCTGGGTCTATGACTGGGAGACTGTCTGGGTCTCTGCCTGTGTGCGTCTCTGTCTGGAAGACTGTCTGGGAGCCTGTCTGTGTTTCTGTGTGTCTGGGTCTCTGTCTGGGAGACTGTCTGGGAGACTGTCTGTCTCTGTCTGGGAGACTGTGTGTCTGTCTGGGAGACTGTCTGGGAGACTGACTGTGTCTCTGTTTGTCTGGGTCTCTGTCTGGCAGACTGTCTGGGAGACTGTCTGTGTCTCTGTCTGTCTGGGCCTCTGTCTTTGAGACTGTCTTTATCTCTGTATGGGAGACTGTTTGTGTCTCTATCTGTGTGGAGTCTCTGTGGGGAGACTGTCTAGAGACTGACTGTGATTCTGTCTGTCTGGGTCTCTGTCTGGAAGACTGTCAGAGAGACTGTCTGTGTCTCTGTCTGTGTGGGTTTCAGTCTGGGAGACAGTCTGGGAGACTGTCTGTGTCTCTGTCTGTCTGTGTCTCTGTCTGGGTTCTGTCTGGAGACTGTCTGGTAGACTGTCTGCGAGACTGTCTGTGTCTCTGTCTGGGAGACTGTCTATGTCTCTGTCTGTGTGGGTCTCTGTCTGGGAGACTGTCTGGGAGACTGTCTGTGTTTCTGTTTGTCTGGGTCTCTGTCTGGGAGACTGTCTGGGAGACTGTCTGGGTCTCTGCCTGTCGTCTCTGTCTGGGAGACTGTCTGGGAGACTGACTGTGTCTCTGTTTGTGTCCCTGTCAGGGAGACTGTTTGTGTCTCTGTCTGTTTCGCTGTCTGGGAGACTGTCTTTGTCTCTGTCTGGGAGACTGTCTTTGTCTCTGTCTGGGAGACTGTCTGTGTTTCTGTTTGTGTGGGTCTCTGTCTGGAAAACTGTCTGGGAGCCTCTCTGTGTCTCTAGCTGTCGGGGTCTCTGTCTAGAGAAACTGTCGGTGTTTCTATCTGTCTGGGAGACTTTCTGGGACACTGACTGTGTCTCTGTCTGTGTGGGTCTCTGTGTGGGAGACTGTCTGTGTCTCTGTATGTCTGGGTCTCTGTTTGGGACACTGTCTGTGTGTCTCTGTGTGTGAGTCTCTGTCTGGGAGACTTTCTGGGAGACTGTCTGTTTCTCTGTCTGGGAGACTGTCTGTGTCTCTGTCTGGGAGACTGTCTGTGTCTCTGTCTGTATTAGTCTCTGTCTGGGAGACTGTCTGTGTCTCTGTCTGAGTCTATGACTGGGAGACTGTCTGGGTCTCTGCCTGTGTGCGTCTCTGTCTGGAAGACTGTCTGGGAGCCTGTCTGTGTTTCTGTGTCTGGGTCTCTGTCTGGAGACTGTCTGGGAGACTGTCTGTTTCTCTGTCTGGGAGACTGTCTGTGTCTCTGTCTGGGAGACTGTCTGTGTCTCTGTCTGGGAGACTGTCTGGGAGACTGACTGTGTCTCTGTTTGTCTGGGTCTCTGTCTGGCAGACTGTCTGGGAGACTGTCTGTGTCTCTGTCTGTCTGGGCCTCTGTCTTTGAGACTGTCTTTATCTCTGTATGGGAGACTGTTTGTGTCTCTATCTGTGGAGTCTCTGTCTGGGAGACTGTCTAGGAGACTGACTGTGATTCTGTCTGTCTGGGTCTCTGTCTGAAGACTGTCAGAGAGACTGTCTGTGTCTCTGTCTGTGTGGGTTTCAGTCTGGGAGACTGTCTGGGAGACTGTCTGTGTCTCTGTCTGGGTTCTGTCTGGGAGACTGTCTGGTAGACTGTCTGCGAGACTGTGTCTCTGTCTGGGAGACTGTCTATGTCTCTGTCTGTGTGGGTCTCTGTCTGGGAGACTGTCTGGGAGACTGTCTGTGTTTCTGTCTGCGTGGGTCTCTGTCTGGGAGACTGTCTGGGAGACTGACTGTGTCTCTGTTTGTGTCCCTGTCAGGGAGACTGTTTGTGTCTCTGTCTGTTTCGCTGACTGGGAGACTCTCTGTGTCTCTGTCTGGGAGACTGTCTTTGTCTCTCTCTGGGAGACTGTCTGTGTTTCTGTCTGTCTGGGTCTCTGTCTGGAAAACTGTCTGGGAGCCTCTCTGTGTGTCTCTAGCTGTCGGTGTCTCTGTCTGGGGAGACTGACGGTGTTTCTATCTGTCTGGGAGACTTTCTGGGACACTGTCTGTGTCTCTGTCTGTGTGGGTCTCTGTGGGGAGACTGTCTGTGTCTCTGTCTGTCTGGAGTCTCTGTTTGGGACACTGTCTGTGTCTCTGTATGTGTGGAGTCTCTGTCTGGGAGACTTTCTGGGAGACTGTCTGTTTCTCTGTCTGGGAGACTGTCTGTGTCTCTGTCTGGGAGACTGTCTGTGTCTCTGTCTGTCTTGGTCTCTGTCTGGGAGACTGTCTGTGTCTCTGTCTTTCTGGGTCTATGACTGGGAGACTGTCTGGGTCTCTGCCTGTGTGCGTCTCTGTCTGGAAGACTGTCTGGGAGCCTGTCTGTGTTTCTGTGTGTCTGGGTCTCTGTCTGGGAGACTGTCTGGGAGACTGTCTGTTTCTCTGTCTGGGAGACTGTCTGTGTCTCTGTCTGGGAGACTGTCTGTGTCTCTGTCTGGGAGACTGTCTGGGAGACTGTCTGTCTGGGTCTCTGTCTGGCAGACTGTCTGGAAGACTGTCTGTGTCTCTGTCTGTCTGGGCCTCTGTCTTTGAGACTGTCTTTATCTCTGTATGGGAGACTGTTTGTGTCTCTATCTGTGTGAGTCTCTGTCTGGGAGACTGTCTAGGGACTGACTGTGATTCTGTCTGTCTGGGTCTCTGTCTGGAAGACTGTCAGAGAGACTGTCTGTGTCTCTGTCTGTGTGGGTTTCAGTCTGGGGAGATAGTCTGGGAGACTGTCTGTGTCTCTGTCTGTCTGTGTCTCTGTGGGTTCTGTCTGGGAGACTGTCTGGTAGACTGTCTGGGAGACTGTCTGTGTCTCTGTCTGGGAGACTGTCTGTGTCTCTGTCTGTGTGGGTCTCTGTCTGGGAGACTGTCTGGGAGACTGTCTGTGTTTCTGTCTGCGTGGGTCTCTGTCTGGGAGACTGTCTGGGAGACTGTCTGTCTCTGTCTAGGAGACTGTCTGTGTCTCTGTCTGTGTGGGTTTCACTCTGGGAGACTGTCTGGGTCTCTGTCTGGGAGACTGTCTGTGTCTCTGTCTTTCTGGGTCTATGACAGGAGACTGTCTGTGGAGTCTCAGTCTGGGGTCTGGGAGACTGTCTGTGAGAGTGTCTGGTTTTCTGTCTGGGAGACTGTCTGTTTCTCTGTCTGTTTCTGTCTGTCTTGGTCTCTGTCTAGGAGACTGTCTGTTTCTCTTTCTGTCTGGGTCCCTGTCTGGAAGACTGTCTCAGGAGCCTGTCTGCGTTTCTGTGTCTGGGTCTCTGTCTTGGAGACTGTCTGGGAGACTGTCTGTGTTTCTATCTGTCTGGGAGACTGTCTGGGAGACTGTCTGTGTCTCTGTCTCGGAGACTGTAGGTGTCTCTGTCTGTCTGGGTCTCTGTCTGGAAGACTGTCTGGGAGACTGTCTGTGTTTCTGTCTGTCTATGTCACTGTCTGGGAGACTGTCTGGAGACTGTCTGTGTTTCAGTCAGCGTGAGTCTCTGTCTGGGAGACTGTCTGACTGACAGTGTCTCTGTCTGTTTGGGTCTCTGTCTGGGAGACTGTCTGGGAGACTGTCTGTGTCTCTGTCTGTCTGGGTCTCTGGCTGACTGTCTTTGTCTCTGTCTGGGAGACTGTCTGTGTCTCTAGCTGTCTGGGTCTCTGTCTGGGAGACTGTCGGTGTGTCTATCTGTCTGGGAGACTTTCTGGGAGACTGTCTGTGTCTCTGTCTGTATGGGTCTCTGTCTGGGAGACTTTCTGGGAGACTGTCTGTTTCTCTGTCTGGGAGACTGTCTAGTAGACTGACTGTGTCTCTGTCTGTCTGGGTCTCTGTCTGGGAGACTGTCTGGGAGCCTGTCTGCGTTTCTGTGTGTCTGGGTCTCTGTCTGGGAGACTGTCTGGGAGACTGTCTGTGTTTCTGTTTGTCTGGGTCTCTGTCTGGGAGACTGTCTGGGAGACTGTCTGGGTCTCTGCCTGTGTGCGTCTCTGTCTGGGAGACTGTCTGGGTTTCTGTCTGGGAGACTGTCTTTGTCTCTGTCTAGGAGACTGTCTATGTCTCTGTCTGTGTGGGTTTCAGTCTGGGAGACTGTCTGGGAGTATGTCAGGGAGACAGTCTGGGAGACTGTCTGTGTCTCTGTCTGTCTGTGTCTCTGTTTGGCTCTCTGTCTGGGAGACTGTCTGGTAGACTGTCTGCGAGACTGTCTGTTTCTCTGTCTGGGAGACTGTCTGTGTCTCTGTCTCTGTGGGTCTCTGTCTGGGAGACTGTCTGGGAGACTGACTGTGTCTCTGTCTGTTTGGGTCTCTGTCTGGGAGACTGTCTGTCTCTCTGTCTGTGTGGGTCTCAGTCTGGGAGACTGTCTGGGAGACTGTCTGGTAGACTGTCTGCGAGACTGTCTGTTTCTCTGTCTGTGTGGGTCTCTGTCTGGGAGACTGTCTGGGAGACTGACTGTTTATCTGTTGCCTGGAGTCTCTGTCTGGGAGACTGTCTGTGTCTCTGTCTGTGTGGGTCTCTATCTGGGAGACTGTCTGTGTCTCTGTCTGTCTGGGTCTCCGTCTGGGAGACTGTCTGTGTCTCTGTCTTTCTGGGTCTATGACAGGGAGACAGTCTGGGAGACTGTTTGTGTCTCAGTCTGTTTAGGTCTCTGTCTGGAGACTGTGGCTCAGTCTGTGTGGTCTCTGTGTGGGAGACTGTCTGTGTCTCTGTCTGTCTGGGTCTCTGTCTGGGAGACTGTCTGTGTGGGTCTCAGTCTGGGAGACTGTCTGTGAGAGTGTCTGGTTTTCTGTCTGGGAGACTGTCTGTTTCTCTGTCTGGGAGACTGTCTGTGTCTCTGTCTGGGAGACTGTCTGTGTCTCTGTCTGTCTTGGTCTCTGTCTGGGAGACTGTCTGTGTCTCTGTCTGTCTTAGTCTCTGTCTGGAGACTGTCTGTGTCTCTGTCTTTCTGGGTCTATGACTGGGAGACTGTCTGGGTCTCTGCCTGTGTGCGTCTCTGTCTGGAAGACTGTCTGGGAGCCTGTCTGTGTTTCTGTGTGTCTGGGTCTCTGTCTGGGAGACTGTCTGGGAGACTGTCTGTTTCTCTGTCTGGGAGACTGTCTGTGTCTCTGTCTGGGAGACTGTCTGTGTCTCTGTCTGGGAGACTGTCTGGGAGACTGACTGTGTCTCTGTTTGTCTGGGTCTCTGTCTGGCAGACTGTCTGGGAGACTGTCTGTGTCTCTGTCTGTCTGGGCCTCTGTCTTTGAGACTGTCTTTATCTCTGTATGGGAGACTGTTTGTGTCTCTATCTGTGTGGGTCTCTGTCTGGGAGACTGTCTAGGAGATTGACTGTGATTCTGTCTGTCTGGGTCTCTGTCTGGAAGACTGTCAGGGAGACTGTCTGTGTCTCTGTCTGTGTGGGTTTCAGTCTGGGAGACTGTCTGGGAGACAGTCTGGGAGACTGTCTGTGTCTCTGTCTGTCTGTGTCTCTGTCTGGGTTCTGTCTGGGAGACTGTCTGGTAGACTGTCTGTGAGACTGTCTGTGTCTCTGTCTGGGAGACTGTCTATGTCTCTGTCTGTGTGGGTCTCTGTCTGGGAGACTGTCTGGGAGACTGTCTGTTTCTCTGTCTGGGAGACTGTCTGTGTTTCTGTCTGCGTGGGTCTCTGTCTGGGAGACTGTCTGGGAGACTGACTGTTTATCTGTCTGTCTGGGTCTCTGTCTGGGAGACTGTCTGTCTCTGTCTGTGTGGGTCTCTATCTGGGAGACTGTCTGTGTCTCTGTCTGTCTGGGTCTCCGTCTGGGAGACTGTCTGTGTCTCTGTCTTTCTGGGTCTATGACAGGGAGACAGTCTGGGAGACTGTTTGTGTCTCAGTCTGTTTAGGTCTCTGTCTGGTAGACTGTCTGTGGCTCAGTCTGTGTGGGTCTCTGTGTGGGAGACTGTCTGTGTCTCTGTCTGTCTGGGTCTCTGTCTGGGAGACTGTCTGTGTGGGTCTCAGTCTGGGAGACTGTCTGTGAGAGTGTCTGGTTTTCTGTCTGGGAGACTGTCTGTTTCTCTGTCTGTTTCTCTGTCTGTCTTTTCTCTGTCTGAGACTGTCTGTCTCTGTTTCTCTGGGTCTCAGTCTGGGAGACTGTCTGGGTTTCTGTCTGGGAGACTGTCTGTTTCTTTCTGTCTGGGTCTCTGTCTGGAAGACTGTCTGGGAGACTGTCTGTGTCTCTTTCTGTGTGGGTCTCAGTCTGGAATACTGTCTGGGAGCCTGTCTGCGTTTCTGTGTGTCTGGGTCTCTGTCTGGGAGACTGTCTGGGAGACTGTCTGTGTTTCTGTTTGTCTGGGTCTCTGTCTGGGAGACTGTCTGGGAGACTGTCTGGGTCTCTGCCTGTGTGCGTCTCTGTCTGGGAGACTGTCTGGGAGACTGACTGTGTCTCTGTTTGTGTCCCTGTCTGGGAGACTGTTTGTGTCTCTGTCTGTTTCGCTGACTGGGAGACTCTCTGTGTCTCTGTCTGGGAGACTGTCTTTGTCTCTGTCTGGGAGACTGTCTGTGTTTCTGTCTGTCTGGGTCTCTGTCTGGAAAACTGTCTGGGAGCCTCTCTGTGTCTCTAGCTGTCGGGGTCTCTGTCTGGGAGACTGACGGTGTTTCTATCTGTCTGGGAGACTTTCTGGGACACTGACTGTGTCTCTGTCTGTGTGGGTCTCTGTGTGGGAGACTGTCTGTGTCTCTGTCTGTCTGGGTCTCTGTTTGGGACACTGTCTGTGTCTCTGTATGTGTGGGTCTCTGTCTGGGAGACTTTCTGGGAGACTGTCTGTTTCTCTGTCTGGGAGACTGTGTCTCTGTCTGTCTTGGTCTCTGTCTGGGAGACTGTCTGGGTCTCTGCCTGTGTGCGTCTCTGTCTGGGAGCCTGTCTGTGTTTCTGTGTGTCTGGGTCTCTGTCTGGGAGACTGTCTGGGAGACTGTCTGTTTCTCTGTCTGGGAGACTGTCTGTGTCTCTGTCTGGGAGACTGTCTGTGCCTCTGTCTGGGAGAATGTCTGGGAGACTGACTGTGTCTCTGTTTGTCTGGGTCTCTGTCTGGCAGACTGTGGGAGACTGTCTGTGTCTCTGTCTGTCTGGGCCTCTGTCTTTGACACTGTCTTTATCTCTGTATGGGAGACTGTTTGTGTCTCTATCTGTGTGGGTCTCTTTCTGGGACACTGTCTAGGAGACTGACTGTGATTCTGTCTGTCTGGGTCTCTGTCTGGAAGACTGTCAGAGAGACTGTTAGAAGGTTAAAGGGATTCCACATGTTCTCACCACTCACACGATGATTAATGTATTTAGTATTTTGTTAAGTTTACTGAAACAGGGACTGCCTGTTTCAGCCACGTGTCATATAATCGCTACTGTTGTATATAAATAAAGGAACAAGGAACTGCTCTGCGCCTCTCTGCTCTCTGTGGCTTAGATGTTGCAGTAGCAGGGTGCCCTTTGTACAAAGTAAGCTCTCGTGTCTGACTCTCATTTGTTCTGGTCTCTCACAGGTGTTGAGTAAGTTGTAAACTCTCTCACATAAATCTTGGTCCTTCGAGCGGATGGTTGATCAGGGAACCTGACGAGGAGCTCTCTGACCTGTCGCGGCCAGTCACCAGGTGACTGATAAGTCGGACCGTGTCGATTCGGGCCAGAGTTAGAACCGGATCTCGGGGATCCTGGTCGATCATCCGAACTACAGAGAGTCTAGTGAGTATCAGACACATAAGAGAGTGATTGGTGTTAAGACTTTGACCGTAACAGAAAGTCAGTAGGAATTTGGCCAATTCCTGAGATCAGCGTGTCGATCTCCTAAGAATCCAGTTAGTGATTCAAGAATCCAGTTAGTGATTCAGGAAGGGTGAGCGTATGGACCTAAGTGTGAATGAGAAAGAGTGAATGAAGAGTAAGAGTAATTAAAAGGGACTAGGATTTCCCTCTCTACTCTGTTGTTATTTATTTGCAGAAAATCTCGTCACTACGGTGGTTTGAGTAAGCTTTCCCGCATCGTATTAGTCGATGTAGAAGCTTGGGAGAGGAACTTCCTCTTATCACTTCATGTGTGAGACACTTTTCTGCAAACAGTAATAGTTTATGAGTACTTTGATAATAGTACATTGAGAAATAGTAGTGGAGTTTTGCTAAGATTAAACTATTTGTTTCATAACGAACGAACCCCACCGTCCGAGTTTATCTCAACCATAAGGGACGGACAGCTAATACAAATTAGAACCCAACAAGTAACTGAAGGCAGAGCTGAAGAACTCGTATTTCTAATACAGTGTCAAAATTTAAGCCAAAATAAATATGGGGAGCAAACAAGCGTACACCACACGGAGGACAGTAGATGGATGGAACAAAAGTTCCCAGGAAGCGGAAAAGTTACATTAAAATGGAAAAGAGATGTGGTTTTGAGGAAAGTTTCAAGCAAGCGAAATCCTCGAACTGCAAGTTAACCTAAAGATAGAGACAAGTGAGAGTTCAGGAAAGAAAAAGGAAAAGAAGATAAAAGAGTACCAGCTAAGTGATGAATGGCTAAAGAAAGTCAGCGTAGGGATGGAGAAAGGAATAAAAGAGCAGAAAAAACTACACAAAGCTCAACAGAAACTCGCTGCATTGAGCGTGGCGTAAAGACGATGAAACTCAAGGTCGCAGAAAGAATGTAGGAGTGAGCAAGGACAAAAACGCGACCTTCACAGTAGATGAAGCAGCAGGAACAGTTACAGTTGCTTATCATGGCAAAGCATACAGAGGTAGAGGTAGAGGCAGAGGCAGAGGCAGGAGTGTGGAAGATATCAGCAGAATCGTGATAACGACCATGAGACCCAGAAAGAGAGATACAGAAGCAACATCAGGTTGGAGAATGATACAAGACCTGAGAAAGTGAATGATATGGTGAAACATGACCCAGTTGAAATAGCAAATCCATGGGCTGTCTGCTAACTGCTGAAAGAACAATGGTTCTCAGTCATAGACTTATCAAACGCCTTTTCTCAATACCCATACATAAAGACTCACAAGGCCTATTTGCATTTAAGTATGGAAACAAAACCTATACTTATACCAGACTGCCACAAGGCTTCACTAATAGTCCAACAATCTACTCTCGCTAGAAAACTCAATGCAGAAATGCCCAGCATTAGATAATGGTAAATATCTGCTATATGTTGATGACATATTAGTAACTGGACATGATAAGGCTTCTGCATGAGTAATACAATAACAGTCTGAAACACTTGCAACGTGAAGGCCACAAAGTAACACAGGGAAAGTACAGCTTTGTACTCAGCGCGTGAAGTATCTAGGTCATATCCTCACCCTGGAGACGAAGACTAGATAACAAAGACAGCTAGCCATAGCTCAAACACCAAGACCTGAAACAAAAAGACAAATGATGTCCTTTCTAGGACTATGTAACTACTGCAGAACATGGATTTCAGGTTTTGCAACATTAGTGCAGCCGCTACAAAATGCAATACACGGAAAGAGATGGCAATGAAAGACCGAATAGAATGGACACCAGAACAGGAGCAAGCATTCACTGCACTAAAGGATGCTTTGCAAACACAGGCCATGCTACACACGCGATTATGATGCCCCATTCTGTTTAATGGTCACATCTAATTCAGGGTTTATGAGTGCAGCACTCACCCAGAAGCATGGTGATAGACACAAACCTTTAGCATTCTATTCTAAGATTAGACCCAGTAGCTAGTGGTCAACCATCATGTGTACAGTTAGTAATGGCAGCTGCAGGCGGTGGAGCAAAGTGCAGAAGTTGTGCTCACTCACCCATTAAAAATAATGACCACCTGTAATATACCACTCATTCTATTGCAGACTCCACTGCCATTTGTGACAAACACAAGACTATTAGGATTAATAGCAACACTCATGTCACAACAACACATATCGTTCTCACAACATTCCAGGTTTCACTTCTGTGCCTCTTAGCCACAGCTGTGAGAGAAAACTGCATGATTGCAAAGCTAAAGTGGAAGAAGAAACGAAACCTCGTACTGACATTTACAGTACGCCAAAACCAGAGCAAACACATGTTTTTGTAGACGGTTGAGCAAAGATAATACGGACGTAATAAAGTAGGCTATGCTATAACATCCTCCATATGTGCGCTAGAATCTGGTGCCACCTTCATTTTCTGCACAGACAGCAGAACTACGCAGTAACACAAGCATGTAAATTGATGGCAGGAAAAGCTGTGCATATGGACAGATAGCCAGTATGTGTTTGACTCAGTGCATCACTATGCCCGTGTGTGGGCAAAGAGAGGCATGACATCTGCAAATGGCAAACCATTAACACATAGTGCTAAGATGATGGAGTTACTAGAAGCTGTTAAATTACCAACATCATTATCCTTATGTAAATGTCGTGCACATCAAAATGACGACTCAGAAGTAACAAAAAATAGCAGACCTAGCAGCTAAGCGGCAGCCCTATCTAAAACTACGATGGATGTGCGCATTGCGTCACAAGTCACGGAGATTGATGAGCGAAATCCTGAAGGATTATCAAAACAGGCACCTGTAAATGAACAAAAACTTGGCACAAAAAGAGCAACATTAGTAAATGATATCTACTGTGTTGACAATAAACCCATCCTACCTAAAGCATTGCACCAGCGGCGTGTTTAGTGAGTCATGGGAGACCCATGTCTCAACAGGAGGATGGTAACACTAGTAAATAGAAACTACTACACTGTAAATTTCGAAAATTCAGCAAAAACGTTTGTATCTAAATGTATGATATGCCTAAAAACAATTCACAAGGACAGTGCAGACCAAAGAGAGGACAATTTCCACACCCATCACATCCATTTCACACTATACACATGGATTTTATAGAGCTAAGCGACTCTAAGAAGGAAAATATGCATTAGTTATAATTGATGTGTACTCCAATTGGGTGGAAATTTATCAACAAAAAAATGGCTGTAATAACTGTAGCAACAAAACTATGTAGCCATTATTTTCCAACCTACGGTATACCAAGAATTATCAGATCAGATAATGGTACTCATTTTGTAAATGACGTCATAGCCAAAGCAGGAGGCGTTAGGCATAACATTAAAAATCACTGTGCATACCACCCCAGAGTGCAGGCTTAGTAGAAAGAACAAATGGAACTATTAAAACAAGATTGCGAAAAACAATGGCAGAGACTGGCAGACCATGGAATGATTGTGTGTCACTAGTTAAAATGTGGATGAGAGTTAGAGGAAATAAGGACTAACACCGTTTGAAATAGTACATGGCGAAGTTTTCCTATGCCACACTTTAACTCTGATCTGGTGAAATCTGACAAAGAACACACATTGCAGATTTATGAAAACTGTTGAAAACTGATGACGTACAAACACAGAACCAAATACCTGATACTCCTATGTCGTCCCTAATACTAGAATTCGAATTGGAGACTGGGTGTTGGTAAAGACAATACATAGAGCCAGGTGGAACAGCCTGCGATGGGGCCCATTTCAAGTGCTTCTGACCACGCCAACAGCAGTAAAGATAAGTGAACGAGCTACCTGGATACACTTGTCACATTGTAAACTGGTCACAGAAGCAGTTAAGGGATCATCTAGTGAAACAGTCTAGAGTACTCACAGGACAGCTTCGGACACCAGGCGGGGAGCCTGCTGGGTCCTGGGGCACACGAAAGTCTGGTACTGTGAGCTAGTGAAGAAATCATCGTGGAAAGCTCCAGCAGCTAGATCCACCCTAGTGATTCCTGCAGGTAACTGACCCGTGACCATTTATATCTAGCCTTCACCATGTATGGAGAACAGAGACTCCTAGTGTGGCTCAGCATTATATCAGTGGTTTCTCTCATTCTACCAGTGAAAATTTTCCCTATGTCAGCAGATCAGTTGTCGGTAGAAATGAACATGTCCGAACCAGTTTCGCAGGGAACTATGAATAGGCGTGCGGACCGTTATAGGCCTGTCTGAGCATGATTCAACCTATATTGATGCTATAGGTGTACCTCGCGGTGTTCCAGATGAATATAAACTGGTAGACCAAGTAGCAGCGGGTTTTGAGTCGTCAGTCTGTTGGTGGTGTACTATAAATAAAAACGTGGACCGAATAAATTACATACATTACAGCGTACAGAGGTTAGGCAATTTGACACACGAAGGTTTCGAAGCCGTGCACCAACAATTGAAAACAACCTCACTCATGGCTTTCCAAAATAGAATAGCGGTAGATATGCTTCTGGCAGAAAAAGGAGGTGTTTGTTCAATATTTGGAGATACTTGTTTGCACATTCATCCCTAATAATACTGCAATAGGTGGTAAATTAACTCTAGCCATGGATGGGTTGCGAACACTGAATAAGAAAATGAAAGATCACTCAGGAGTAGATACCACAATGTGGGATAAATGGATGGATGTGTTTGGGCGTTATAAGGGCCTGGTGTCGTCAGTGTTACTTTTATCGCAGTATTTGCTGCTTTGTTAACTCTCTGTGGATGTTGTTGCATACCATGTATTCGTTCACTGATAAATAGGTAATTACTGTCAGCCATAGAGGATAGGGGCACTGTGCAACAGAGAATGCCACTATTACAGGTGAACGATAATGATAATAAAGATTACAATAACTCGTTGCCTCACGATGACTCAGACACACCTGGAGGTGTAGACTCGTCAACGGACTCGGACAGCGAGGCAGAAGACTCTGTGTGAAATGTTTAGCATTGACTATGAATGAAGTTATAACAGAAAATCGAGAGAAGATGTTATATACAGATAATGTTTAGTTGATCATAACATGCACACCTGTAAATACTGTATATAGTTGGATGGATGTTTCCCAAAAGGACATCTCATTTTCAATTCTTTTTTGTTTTCATACCCTTACATCTTATATTTTTGTTTTCATACTCTTACATCATACTCTTACATCTTATATACGGTTCAATTGAAGTGTGTTGATTAATCCACCTGAATGAATGTTTTTATAACTTGCTTTACTTTTTATTTCTCATATCATATTCATTCACTCATATTCATATTGTATTCATTTGGTTAGGAACATGTGTCAACAGGAGGGACTGTTAGAAGGTTAAAGGGATTCCACATGTTCTCACCACTCACACGATGATTAATGTATTTAGTATTTTGTTAAGTTTACTGAAACAGGGACTGCCCCTGTTTCAGCCACGTGTCATATAATCGCTACTATTGTATATAAATAAAGGAACAAGGAACTGCTCTGCGCCTCTCTGCTCTCTGTGGCTTAGATGTTGCAGTAGCAGGGTGCCCTTTGTACAAAGTAAAGCTCGTGTCTGACTCTCATTTGTTCTGGTCTCTCACAGGTGTTGAGTAAGTTGGTAAACTCCTCACAGAGACTGTCTGTGTCTCTGTCTGTCTGGGTTTCAGTCTGGGAGACAGTCTGGGAGACTGTCTGTGTCTCTGTCTGTCTGTGTCTCTGTCTGGGTTCTGTCTGGGAGACTGTCTGGTAGACTGTCTGCGAGACTGTCTGTGTCTCTGTCTGGGAGACTGTCTGTGTCTCTGTCTGTGTGGGTCTCTGTCTGGGAGACTGTCTGGGAGACTGTCTGTGTTTCTGTCTGCGTGGGTCTCTGTCTGGGAGACTGTCTGGGAGACTGACTGTGTCTCTGTCTAGGAGACTGTCTGTGTCTCTGTCTGTGTGGGTTTCACTCTGGGAGACTGTCTGGGTCTCCGTCTGGGAGACTGTCTGTGTCTCTGTCTTTCTGGGTCTATGACAGGAGACTGTCTGTGTGGAGTCTCAGTCTGGGGTCTGGGAGACTGTCTGTAGAGTGTCTGGTTTTCTGTCTGGGAGACTGTCTGTTTCTCTGTCTGTTTCTGTCTGTCTTGGTCTCTGTCTAGGACTGTCTGTTTCTCTTTCTGTCTGGGTCTCTGTCTGGAAGACTGTCTGGGAGCCTGTCTGCGTTCTGTGTCTGGGTCTATGTCTTGGAGACTGTCTGGGAGACTGTCTGTGTTTCTGTCTGTCTGGGAGACTGTCTGGGAGACTGTCTGTGTCTCTGTCTGGAGACTGTAGGTGTCTCTGTCTGTCTGGGTCTCTGTCTGGAAGACTGTCTGGGAGACTGTCTGTGTTTCTGTCTGTCTATGTCACTGTCTGGGAGACTGTCTGGGAGACTGTCTGTGTTTCAGTCTGCTGGGTCTCTGTCTGGGAGACTGTCTGGGAGACTGACAGTGTCTCTGTCTGTGTGGGTCTCTGTCTGGGAGACTGTCTGGGAGACTGACTGTTTATCTGTCTGTCTGGGTCTCTGTCTGGGAGACTGTCTGTGTCTCTGTCTGTGTGGGTCTCTATCTGGAGACTGTCTGTGTCTCTGTCTGTCTGGGTCTCCGTCTGGGAGACTGTCTGTGTCTCTGTCTTTCTGGGTCTATGACAGGGAGACAGTCTGGGAGACTGTTTGTGTCTCAGTCTGTTTAGGTCTCTGTCTGGTAGACTGTCTGTGGCTCAGTCTGTGTGGGTCTCTGTGTGGGAGACTGTCTGTGTCTCTGTCTGTCTGGGTCTCTGTCTGGGAGACTGTCTGTGTGGGTCTCAGTCTGGGAGACTGTCTGTGAGAGTGTCTGGTTTTCTGTCTGGGAGACTGTCTGTTTCTCTGTCTGTTTCTCTGTCTGTCTTGGTCTCTGTCTAGGAGACTGTCTGTGTCTCTGTTTCTCTGGGTCTCAGTCTGGGAGACTGTCTGGGTTTCTGTCTGGGAGACTGTCTGTTTCTTTCTGTCTGGGTCTCTGTCTGGAAGACTGTCTGGGAGACTGTCTGTGTCTCTTTCTGTGTGGGTCTCAGTCTGGAATACTGTCTGGGAGCCTGTCTGCGTTTCTGTGTGTCTGGGTCTCTGTCTGGGAGACTGTCTGGGAGACTGTCTGTGTTTCTGTTTGTCTGGGTCTCTGTCTGGGAGACTGTCTGGGAGACTGTCTGGGTCTCTGCCTGTGTGCGTCTCTGTCTGGGAGACTGTCTGGGAGACTGACTGTGTCTCTGTTTGTGTCCCTGTCTGGGAGACTGTTTGTGTCTCTGTCTGTTTCGCTGACTGGGAGACTCTCTGTGTCTCTGTCTGGGAGACTGTCTTTGTATCTGTCTGGGAGACTGTCTGTGTTTCTGTCTGTCTGGGTCTCTGTCTGGAAAACTGTCTGGGACCTCTGTGTCTCTAGCTGTCGGGGTCTCTGTCTGGGAGACTGACGGTGTTTCTATCTGTCTGGGAGACTTTCTGGGACACTGACTGTGTCTCTGTCTGTGTGGGTCTCTGTGTGGGAGACTGTCTGTGTCTCTGTCTGTCTGGGTCTCTGTTTGGGACACTGTCTGTGTCTCTGTCTGTGTGGAGTCTCTGTCTGGGAGACTTTCTGGGAGACTGTCTGTTTCTCTGTCTGGGAGACTGTCTGTGTCTCTGTCTGTCTTGGTCTCTGTCTGGGAGACTGTCTGGGTCTCTGCCTGTGTGCGTCTCTGTCTGGGAGCCTGTCTGTGTTTCTGTGTGTCTGGGTCTCTGTCTGGGAGACTGTCTGGGAGACTGTCTGTTTCTCTGTCTGGGAGACTGTCTGTGTCTCTGTCTGGGAGACTGTCTGTGCCTCTGTCTGGGAGAATGTCTGGGAGACTGACTGTGTCTCTGTTTGTCTGGGTCTCTGTCTGGCAGACTGTCGGGAGACTGTCTGTGTCTCTGTCTGTCTGGGCCTCTGTCTTTGACACTGTCTTTATCTCTGTATGGGAGACTGTTTGTGTCTCTATCTGTGTGGGTCTCTTTCTGGGACACTGTCTAGGAGACTGACTGTGATTCTGTCTGTCTGGGTCTCTGTCTGGAAGACTGTCAGAGAGACTGTCTGTGTCTCTGTCTGTGTGGGTTTCAGTCTGGGAGACAGTCTGGGAGACTGTCTGTGTCTCTGTCTGTCTGTGTCTCTGTCTGGGTTCTGTCTGGGAGACTGTCTGGTAGACTGTCTGCGAGACTGTCTGTGTCTCTGTCTGGGAGACTGTCTATGTCTCTGTCTGTGTGGGTCTCTATCTGGGAGACTGTCTGGGAGACTGTCTGTGTTTCTGTCTGCGTGGGTCTCTGTCTGGGAGACTGTCTGGGAGACTGACTGTGTCTCTGTCTAGGAGACTGTCTGTGTCTCTGTCTGTGTGGGTTTCACTCTGGGAGACTGTCTGGGTCTCCGTCTGGGAGACTGTCTGTGTCTCTGTCTTTCTGGGTCTATGACAGGAGACTGTCTGTGTGGAGTCTCAGTCTGGGGTCTGGGAGACTGTCTGTGAGAGTGTCTGGTTTTCTGTCTGGGAGACTGTCTGTTTCTCTGTCTGTTTCTGTCTGTCTTGGTCTCTGTCTAGGAGACTGTCTGTTTCTCTTTCTGTCTGGGTCCCTGTCTGGAAGACTGTCTGGGAGCCTGTCTGCGTTTCTGTGTGTCTGGGTCTATGTCTTGGGAGACTGTCTGGGAGACTGTCTGTGTTTCTGTCTGTCTGGGAGACTGTCTGGGAGACTGTCTGTGTCTCTGTCTCGGAGACTGTAGGTGTCTCTGTCTGTCTGGGTCTCTGTCTGGAAGACTGTCTGGGAGACTGTCTGTGTTTCTGTCTGTCTATGTCACTGTCTGGGAGACTGTCTGGGAGACTGTCTGTGTTTCAGTCCGCGTGGGTCTCTGTCTGGGAGACTGTCTGGGAGACTGACAGTGTCTCTGTCTGTCTGGGTCTCTGTCTGGGAGACTGTCTGGGAGACTGTCTGTGTCTCTGTCTGTCTGGGTCTCTGGCTTTGAGACTGTCTTTGTCTCTGTCTGGGAGACTGTCTGTGTCTCTAGCTGTCTGGGTCTCTGTCTGGGAGACTGACGGTGTTTCTATCTGTCTGGGAGACTTTCTGGGAGACTGTCTGTGTCTCTGTCTGTATGGGTCTCTGTCTGGGAGACTTTCTGGGAGACTGTCTGTTTCTCTGTCTGGGAGACTGTCTAGTAGACTGACTGTCTCTGTCTGTCTGGGTCTCTGTCTGGGAGACTGTCTGGGAGCCTGTCTGTGTTTCTGTGTCTGGGTCTCTGTCTGGGAGACTGTCTGGGAGACTGTCTGGGTCTCTGCCTGTGTGCGTCTCTGTCTGGGAGACTGTCTGGGTATCTGTCTGGGAGACTGTCTTTGTCTCTGTCTAGGAGACTGTCTATGTCTCTGTCTGTGTGGGTTTCAGTCTGGGAGACTGTCTGGGAGTATGTCAGGGAGACAGTCTGGGAGACTGTCTGTGTCTCTGTCTGTCTGTGTCTCTGTTTGGGTCTCTGTCTGGGAGACTGTCTGGTAGACTGTCTGAGACTGTCTGTTTCTCTGTCTGGGAGACTGTCTGTGTCTCTGTCTCTGTGGGTCTCTGTCTGGGAGACTGTCTGGGAGACTGTGTCTCTGTCTGTTTGGGTCTCTGTCTGGGAGACTGTCTGTCTCTCTGTCTGTGTGGGTCTCAGTCTGGGAGACTGTCTGGGAGACTGTCTGGTAGACTGTCTGCGAGACTGTCTGTTTCTCTGTCTGTGTGGGTCTCTGTCTGGGAGACTGTCTGGGAGACTGACTGTTTATCTGTCTGTCTGGGTCTCTGTCTGGGAGACTGTCTGTGTCTCTGTCTGTGTGGGTCTCTATCTGGGAGACTGTCTGTGTCTCTGTCTGTCTGGGTCTCCGTCTGGGAGACTGTCTGTGTCTCTGTCTGTGTGGGTCTCTATCTGGGAGACTGTCTGTGTCTCTGTCTTTCTGGGTCTATGACAGGGAGACAGTCTGGGAGACTGTTTGTGTCTCAGTCTGTTTAGGTCTCTGTCTGGTAGACTGTCTGTGTCTCAGTCTGTGTGGGTCTCTGTGTGGGAGACTGTCTGTGTCTCTGTCTGTCTGGGTCTCTTTTTGGGACACTGTCTGTGTCTCTGTATGTGTGGGTCTCTGTCTGGGAGACTTTCTGGGAGACTGTCTGTTTCTCTGTCTGGGAGACTGTCTGTGTCTCTGTCTGGGAGACTGTCTGTGTTTCTGTGTCTGGGTCTCTCTGTCTGGGAGACTGTCTGGGAGACTGTCTGTTTCTCTGTCTGGGAGACTGTCTGTGTCTCTGTCTGGGAGACTGTCTGTGTCTCTGTCTGGGAGACTGTCTGGGAGACTGTCTGTGTCTCTGTCTGTCTGGGTCTCTGGCTTTGAGACTGTCTTTGTCTCTGTCTGGGAGACTGTCTGTGTCTCTAGCTGTCTGGGTCTCTGTCTGGGAGACTGACGGTGTTTCTATCTGTCTGGGAGACTTTCTGGGAGACTGTCTGTGTCTCTGTCTGTAGGGTCTCTGTCTGGGAGACTTTCTGGGAGACTGTCTGTTTCTCTGTCTGGGAGACTGTCTGTGTCTCTGTCTGTCTGGGTCTCTGTCTGGGAGACTGTCTGGGTCTCTGCCTGTGCGTCTCTGTCTGGGAGCCTGTCTGTGTTTCTGTGTCTGGGTCTCTGTCTGGGAGACTGTCTGGGAGACTGTCTGTTTCTCTGTCTGGGAGACTGTCTGTGTCTCTGTCTGGGAGACTGTCTGTGCCTCTGTCTGGAGACTGTCTGGGAGACTGTCTGTGTCTCTGTCTGTAAGGGTCTCTGTCTGGGAGACTTTCTGGGAGACTGTCTGTTTCTCTGTCTGGGAGACTGTCTAGTAGACTGAGTGTGTCTCTGTCTGTCTGGGTCTCTGTCTGGGAGACTGTCTGGGAGCCTGTGCGTTTCTGTGTCTGGAGTCTCTGTCTGGGAGACTGTCTGGGAGACTGTCTGTGTCTCTGTCTGTCTGGGTCTCTGTCTGGGAGACTGTCTGGGAGACTGTCTGGGTCTCTGCCTGTGTGCGTCTCTGTCTGGGAGACTGTCTGGGAGACTGTCTTTGTCTCTGTCTAGGAGACTGTCTATGTCTCTGTCTGTGTGGGTTTCAGTCTGGGAGACTGTCTGGTAGTATGTCAGGGAGACAGTCTGGGAGACTGTCTGTGTCTCTGTCTGTCTGTGTCTCTGTTTGGGTCTCTGTCTGGGAGACTGTCTGGTAGACTGTCTGCGAGACTGTCTGTTTCTCTGTCTGGGAGACTGTCTGTGTCTCTGTCTCTGTGGGTCTCTGTCTGGGAGACTGACTGTGTCTCTGTCTGTTTGGGTCTCTGTCTGGGAGACTGTCTGTCTCTCTGTCTGTGTGGGTCTCAGTCTGGGAGACTGTCTGGGAGACTGTCTGGTAGACTGTCTGCGAGACTGTCTGTTTCTCTGTCTGTGTGGGTCTCTGTCTGGGAGACTGTCTGGGAGACTGACTGTTTATCTGTCTTTCTGGGTCTCTGTCTGGGAGACTGTCTGTGTCTCAGTCTGTGTGGGTCTCTGTGTGGGAGACTGTCTGTGTCTCTGTCTGTCTGGGTCTCTGTCTGGGAGACTGTCTGTGTGGGTCTCAGTCTGGGAGACTGTCTGTGAGAGTGTCTGGTTTTCTGTCTGGGAGACTGTCTGTATCTCTGTCTGTTTCTCTGTCTGTTTCTCTGTCTGTCTTTTCTCTGTCTAGGAGACTGTCTGTGTCTCTGTTTCTCTGGGTCTCAGTCTGGGAGACTGTCTGGGTTTCTGTCTGGGAGACTGTCTGTTTCTTTCTGTCTGGTTCTCTGTCTGGAAGACTGTCTGGGAGACTGTCTGTGTCTCTTTCTGTGTTGGTCTCAGTCTGGAATACTGTCTGGGAGCCTGTCTGCGTTTCTGTGTGTCTGGGTCTCTGTCTGGGAGACTGTCTGGGAGACTGTCTGTGTTTCTGTTTGTCTGGGTCTCTGTCTGGGAGACTGTCTGGGAGACTGTCTGGGTCTCTGCCTGTGTGCGTCTCTGTCTGGGAGACTGTCTGGGAGACTGACTGTGTCTCTGTTTGTGTCCCTGTCTGGGAGACTGTCTGGGAGACTGTCTGTTTCTCTGTCTGGGAGACTGTCTGTGTCTCTGTCTGGGAGACTGTCTTTGTCTCTGTCTGGGAGACTGTCTGTGTTTCTGTCTGTCTGGGTCTCTGTCTGGAAAACTGTCTGGGAGCCTCTCTGTGTCTCTAGCTGTCGGGGTCTCTGTCTGGGAGACTGACGGTGTTTCTATCTGTCTGGGAGACTTTCTGGGACACTGACTGTGTCTCTGTCTGTGTGGGTCTCTGTGTGGGAGACTGTCTGTGTCTCTGTCTGTCTGGGTCTCTTTTTGGGACACTGTCTGTGTCTCTGTATGTGTGGGTCTCTGTCTGGGAGACTTTCTGGGAGACTGTCTGTTTCTCTGTCTGGGAGACTGTCTGTGTCTCTGTCTGGGAGACTGTCTGTGTTTCTGTGTGTCTGGGTCTCTGTCTGGGAGACTGTCTGGGAGACTGTCTGTTTCTCTGTCTGGGAGACTGTCTGTGTCTCTGTCTGGGAGACTGTCTGGGAGACTGACTGTGTCTCTGTCTGTCTGGGCTTCTGTCTTTGAGACTGTCTTTATCTCTGTATGGGAGACTGTTTGTATCTCTATCTGTGTGGGTCTCTGTCTGGGAGACTGTCTAGGAGACTGACTGTGATTCTGTCTGTCTGGGTCTCTGTCTGGAAGACTGTCAGGGAGACTGTCTGTGTCTCTGTCTGTGTGGGTTTCAGTCTGGGAGACTGTCTGGGAGACTGTGTCTCTGTCTGTCTGTCTCTGTCTGGGTTCTGTCTGGGAGACTGTCTGGTAGACTGTCTGCGAGACTGTCTGTGTCTCTGTCTGGGAGACTGTCTATGTCTCTGTCTGTGTGGGTCTCTGTCTGGGACACTGTCTGGGAGACTGTCTGTTTCTCTGTCTGGGAGACTGTCTGTGTTTCTGTCTGCGTGGGTCTCTGTCTAGGAGACTGTCTGGGAGACTGACTGTGTCTCTGTCTAGGAGACTGTCTGTGTCTCTGTCTGTGTGGGTTTCACTCTGGGAGACTGTCTGGGTCTCCGTCTGGGAGACTGTCTGTGTCTCTGTCTTTCTGGAGTCTATGACAGGAGACTGTCTGTGTGGAGTCTCAGTCTGGGGTCTGGGAGACTGTCTGTGAGAGTGTCTGGTTTTCTGTCTGGGAGACTGTCTGTTTCTCTGTCTGTTTCTCTGTCTGTCTTGGTCTCTGTCTAGGAGACTGTCTGGTTTTCTGTCTGGGAGACTGTCTGTTTCTCTGTCTGTTTCTCTGTCTGTCTTGGTCTCTGTCTAGGAGACTGTCTGGTTTTCTGTCTGGGAGACTGTCTGTTTCTCTGTCTGTTTCTCTGTCTGTCTTGGTCTCTGTCTAGGAGACTGTCTGTTTCTCTTTCTGTCTGGGTCCCTGTCTGGAAGACTGTCTGGGAGCCTGTCTGCGTTTCTGTGTGTCTGGGTCTATGTCTTGGAGACTGTCTGGGAGACTGTCTGTGTTTCTGTCTGTCTGGGAGACTGTCTGGGAGACTGTCTGGGAGACTGTCTGTGTCTCTGTCTCGGAGACTGTAGGTGTCTCTGTCTGTCTGGGTCTCTGTCTGGAAGACTGTCTGGGAGACTGTCTGTGTTTCTGTCTGTCTATGTCACTGTCTGGGAGACTGTCTGGGAGACTGTCTGTGTTTCAGTCCGCGTGGGTCTCTGTCTGGGAGACTGTCTGGGAGACTGACAGTGTCTCGGTCTGTCTGGGTCTCTGTCTGGGAGACTGTCTGGGAGACTGTCTGTGTCTCTGTCTGTCTGGGTCTCTGGCTTTGAGACTGTCTTTGTCTCTGTCTGGGAGACTGTCTGTGTCTCTAGCTGTCTGGGTCTCTGTCTGGGAGACTGACGGTGTTTCTATCTGTCTGGGAGACTTTCTGGGAGACTGTCTGTGTCTCTGTCTGTATGGGTCTCTGTCTGGGAGACTTTCTGGGAGACTGTCTGTTTCTCTGTCTGGGAGACTGTCTAGTAGACTGACTGTGTCTCTGTCTGTCTGGGTCTCTGTCTGGAAGACTGTCAGGGAGACTGTCTGTGTCTCTGTCTGTCTGGGTCTCTGCCTGGGAGACTGTCTTTGTCTCTGTCTGGGAGACTGTCTGTGTCTCTGTCTTTCTGGGTCTATGACTGGGAGACTGTCTGGGAGACTGTCTGGGTCTCTGCCTGTGTGCATCTCTGTCTGGGAGACTGTCTGGGAGACTGACTGTGTCTCTGTCTGTGTGGGAGACTGTCTGGGAGACTGTCTGTGTCTCTGTCTGTTTCTCTGACTGGGAGACTGTCTTTGTCTCTGTCTGTGTGGGTCTCTGTCTGGGAGACTTTCTGGGAGACTGACTGTGTCTCTGTCTGTGTGGGAGACTGTCTGGGAGACTGTCTGGGAGACTGTCTGTGTCTCTGTCTGTCTGGGTGTCTGTCTGGAAGACTGTCTGGGAGACTGTCTGTGTTTCTGTCTGTCTGTGTCTCTGTCTGGGAGACTGTCTGGGAGACTGTCTGTTTCTCTGTCTGGGAGACTGTCTGTGTCTCTGTCTGTGTGGGTCTCTGTCTGGGAGACTGTCTGTGTCTCTGTCTGTGTGGGTCTCTATCTGGGAGACTGTCTGGGAGACTGTCTGTTTCTCTGTCTGGGAGAATGACTGTGTCTCTGTCTGTCTGGTTCTCTGTCTGGCAGACTGTCTGTGTCTCTGTCTGTCTGTGTCTCTGTCTGTCTGGGTCTCTGTCTGGGAGACTGTCTTTGTCTCTGTCTGGGAGACTGTCCGTGTCTCTGTCTGTCTGGGTCTCTGTCTGGAAAACTGTCTGGGAGCCTCTCTGTGTCTCTAGCTGTCTGGGTCTCTGTCTGGGAGACTGATGGTGTTTCTATCTGTCTGGGAGACTTTCTGGGAGACTGTCTTTATGTCTGTCTGAATGGGTCTCTGTCTGGGAGACTGTCTGGGTCTCTGCCTGTGTGCGTCTCTGTCTGGGAGACTGTCTGTCTGTGTCTGTCTGGGAGCCTGTCTGTGTCTCTGTCTGTCTGGGTCTCTGTCTGGGAGACTGTCTGGGAGACTGTCTGTGTCTCTGTCTGTGTGGGTTTCTGTCTGGGAGACTGTCTGTTTCTCTGTCTGGGAGACTGTCTGTGTCTCTGTCTGTGTGGGTCTCTGTCTGGAAGACTGTCAGGGAGACTGTCTGTGTCTCTGTCTGTCTGGGTCTCTGTCTTGGAGACTGTCTTTAACTCTGTCTGGGAGACTGTCTGTGTCTCTGTCAGTCTCGGAGACTGTCTTTGTCTCTGTCTGTCTGTGTCTCTGTCTGGGTTCTGTATGGGAGACTGTCTGTGTCTCCGTCTGTGTGGGTCTCAGTCTGGGAGACTATCTGGGCTTCTGTCGGGGAGACTGTCTGTGTCTCTGTCTGTCTGGGTCTCTGTCTGGAAGACTGTCTGGGAGACTGTCTGTGTTTCTGTCTGTCTGTGTCTCTGTCTGGGAGACTGTCTGTGTCTCTGTCTGTCTGAGTCTCTGTCTGTAAGACTGTCAGGGAGACTGTCTGTGTTTCTGTCTGTCTGTGTCTCTGTCTGGGAGACTGTCTGTGTCTCTGTCTGCGTGGGTCTCTGTCTGAGAGACTGTCTGGGAGACTGACTGTGTCCTTGTCTGTCTGGGCATCTGTCTTTGAGACTGTCATTGTCTCTGTCTGGGAGACTGTCTGTCTCTCTGTCTGTGTGGGTCTCAGTCTGGGAGACTTTCTGGGAGACTGTCTGGGTTTCTGTCTGGGAGACTGTCTGTGTCTCTGTCTGGGAGACTGTCTGTGTCTCTGTCTGGGAGGCTGTCTGGGAGACTGTCTGTGTCTCTGTCTGGGAGACTGTCTGTTTCTCTGTCTGGGAGACTGTCTGTGTTTCTGTCTGCGTGGGTCTCTGTCTGGGAGACTGTCTGTGTCTCTGTCTGTCTGGGTCTCTGTCTGGAGAGACTGTCTGGGAGACTGTCTGTGTCTCCGTCTGTCTGGGTCTCTGTCTGTGAGACTGTCTTTGTCTCTGTCTAGGAGACTGTCTGTGTCTCTGTCTGTCTGGGCCTCTGTCTTTCAGATTGTCTTTGTCTCTGTCTCGGAGACTGTGTGGGTCTCTGTCTGGGAGACTGTCTGGGAGACTGACTGTGTCTCTGTCTGTCTGGGTCTCTGTCTGGAAGACTGTCTGGGAGACTGTCTGTGTCTCTGTCTGTCTGGGTCTCTGGCTTTGAGACTGTCTTTGTCTCTGTCTGGGAGACTGTCTGTGTCTCTGTCTGTGTGTCTCAGTCTGGGAGACTGTCTGGGTTTCTGTCTGGGAGACTGTCTTTGTCTCTGTCTGGGAGCCTGTCTGTGTCTCTGTCTGTCTGTGTCTCTGTCTGGGTTTCTGTCTGGGAGACTGTCTTCTCTGTCTAGGAGACTGTCTGTGTCTCTGTCTGTCTGGGTTTCTGTCTAGGAGACTGTCTGTTTTTCTGTCAGTCTGGGTCTCTGTCTGGTAGACTGTCTGTATCTGCGTCTGTGTGGGTCTTAGTCTGGGAGACTGTCTGTGTTTCTGTCGGGGAGACTGTCTGTGTCTCTGTCTGTCTGTGTTTCTGTCTGGAAGACTGTCTGGGAGACTGTCTGTGTTTCTGTCTGTCTGTGTCTCTGTCTGGGAGACTGTCTGTGTCTCTGTCTGTCTGAGTCTCTGTCTGGAAGACTGTCAGGGAGACTGTCTGTGTTTCTGCCTGTCTGTGTCTCTGTCTGGGAGACTGTCTGTGTCTCTGTCAGCGTGGGTCTCTGTCTGGGAGACTGTCTGTTTTTCTGTCTGCGTGGGTCTCTGTCTGGGAGACTGTCAGGGAGACTGTCTGTGTCTCTGTCTGTCTGGGTCTCTGTCTTGGAGACTGTCTTTAACTCTGTCTGGGAGACTGTCTGTGTCTCTGTCAGTCTCGGAGACTGTCTTTGTCTCTGTCTGTCTGTGTCTCTGTCTGGGTTCTGTCTGGGAGACTGTCTGTGTCTCTGTCTGTCTGGGTCTCTGTCTGGGAGACTGTCTTTGTCTCTGTCTGGGAGACTGTCTGTGTCTCTGTCTGTCTGGGTTTCTGTCTAGGAGACTGTCTGGGAGACTGACTGTGTCTCTGTCTGTCTGGGTCTCTGTCTGAGAGACTGTCTGGGAGACTGACTGTGTCCCTGTCTGTCTGGGCCTCTGTCTTTGAGACTGTCTTTGTCTCTGTCTGGGAGACTGTCTGTCTCTCTGTCTGTGTGTGTCTCAGTCTGGGAGACTGTCTGGGAGACTATCTGGGTTTCTGTCGGGGAGACTGTCTGTGTCTCTGTCTGTGTGGGTCTCTGTCTGGGAGACTGTCTGGGAGACTGTCTGTTTCTCTGTCTGGGAGACTGTCTGTTTTTCTGTCTGTGTGGGTCTCTGTCTGGGAGACTGTCTGGGAGACTGACTGTGTCTCTGTCTGTCTGGGTCTCTGTCTGGAAGACTGTCTGGGAGACTGTCTGTGTCTCTGTCTGTTTGGGTCTCTAGCTTTAAGACTGTCTTTGTCTCTGTCTGGGAGACTGTGTCTCCGTCTGTGTGTGTCTCAGTCTGGGAGACTGTCTGGGTTTCTGTCTGGGAGACTGTCTTTGTCTCTGTCTGGGAGACTGTCTGTGTGTCTGTCTGTCTGTGTCTCTGTCTGGGTTTCTGTCTGGGAGTTTGTCTCTGTCTAGGAGACTGTCTGTGTCTCTGTCTGTCTGGGTTTCTGTCTAGGAGACTGTCTGTTTCTCTGTCAGTCTGGGTCTCTGTCTGGGAGACTGTCTGTATCTCCGTCTGTGTGGGTCTCAGTCTGGGAGACTGTCTGGGTTTCTGTCGGGGAGACTGTCTGTGTCTCTGTCTGTCTGTGTTTCTGTCTGGAAGACTGTCTGGGAGACTGTCTGTGTTTCTGTCTGTCTGTGTCTCTGTCTGGGAGACTGTCTGTGTCTCTGTCTGTCTGAGTCTCTGTCTGGAAGACTGTCAGGGAGACTGTCTGTGTTTCTGTCTGTCTGTGTCTCTGTCTGGGAGACTGTCTGTGTCTCTGTCTGTGTGGGTCTCTGTCTGGGAGACTGTCTGGGAGACTGTCTGTGTCTCTGTCAGCGTGGGTCTCTGTCTGGGAGACTGTCTGGGAGACTGACTGTGTCCCTGTCTGTCTGGGCCTCTGTCTTTGAGACTGTCTTTGTCTCTGTCTGGGAGACTGTCTGTCTCTCTGTCTGTGTGGGTCTCAGTCTGGGAGACTGTCTGGGAGACTGTCTGGGTTTCTGTCTGGGAGATTTTGTGTGTCTCTGTCTGTGTGGGTCTCAGTCTGGGAGACTGTCTGTGTCTCTGTCTGGGAGACTGTCTGTGTCTCTCTCTGGGAGACTGTCTGTGTCTCTGTCTGTGTGGGTCTCTGTCTGGGAGACTGTCTGGGAGACTGTCTGTTTCTCTGTCTGGGAGACTGTCTGTTTTTCTGTCTGCGTGGGTCTCTGTCTGGGAGACTGTCTGGGAGACTGTCTGTGTCTCTGTCTGTCTGGGTCTCTAGCTTTGAGACTGTCTTTGTCTCTGTCTGGGAGACTGTCTGTGTCTCCGTCTGTGTGTGTCTCAGTCTGGGAGACTGTCTGGGTTTCTGTCTGGGAGACTGTCTTTGTCTCTGTCTGGGAGCCTGTCTGTGTCTCTGTCTGGGTTCTGTCTGGGAGACAGTCTGGGAGACTGTCTGTGTCTCTGTCTGGGTTCTGTCTGGGAGACTGTCTGGTAGACTGTCTGTGGGAGACTGTCTGTGCCTCTGTCTGGAGACTGTCTGGGAGACTGTCTGTCTCTGTCTGTGTGGGTCTCTGTCTGGGAGACTGTCTGGGAGACTGTCTGTTTCTCTGTCTGGGAGACTGTCTGGGAGACTGTCTGTGTTTCTGTCTGCGTGGGTCTCTGTCTGGGAGACTGTCTGGGAGACTGACTGTGTCTCTGTCTGTCTGGGTCTCTGTCTGGAGACTGTCTGGGAGACTGTCTGTGTCTCTGTCTGTCTGGGCCTCTGTCTTTGAGACTGTCTTTGTCTCTGTCTGGGAGACTGTCTGTGTCTCTGTCTATGTGGGTCTCTGTCTGGGAGACTGTCTGGGAGACTGACTGTGTCTCTGTCTGTCTGGGTCTCTGGCTTTGAGACTGTCTTTGTCTCTGTCTGGGAGACTGTCTGTGTCTCTGTCTGTGTGGGTCTCTGTCTGGAAGACTGTCTAGGAGACTGACTGTGTCTCTGTCTGTCTGGGTCTCTGTCTGGAAGACTGTCTGGGAGACTGTCTGTGTCTCTGTCTGTCTGGGTCTCTGTCTTGGAGACTGTCTTTACTCTGTCTGGGAGACTGTCTGTGTCTCTGTCAGTCTCGGAGACTGTCTTTGTCTCTGTCTGTCTGTCTGTGTCTCTGTCTGGGTTCTGTCTGGGAGACTGTCTGTGTCTCCGTCTGTGTGGGTCTCTGTCTGGGAGACTGTCTTTGTCTCTGTCTAGGAGACTGTCTGTGTCTCTGTCTGTCTGGGTTTCTGTCTAGGAGACTGTCTGTTTCTCTGTCAGTCTGGGTCTCTGTCTGGTAGACTGTCTGTATCTCCGTCTGTGTGGGTCTCAGTCTGGGAGACTGTCTGGGTTTCTGTCGGGGAGACTGTCTGTGTCTCTGTCTGTCTGGGTCTCTGTCTGGAAGACTGTCTGGGAGACTGTCTGTGTTTCTGTCTGTCTGTGTCTCTGTCTGGGAGACTGTCTGTGTCTCTGTCTGTGTGGGTCTCTGTCTGGGAGACTGTCTGTGTCTCTGTCTGTGGAGTCTCTGTCTGGGAGACTGTCTGGGAGACTGTCTGTGTCTCTGTCTGTCTGGGCCTCTGTCTTTGAGACTGTCTTTGTCTCTGTCTGGGAGACTGTCTGTGTCTCTGTCTATGTGGGTCTCTGTCTGGGAGACTGTCTGGGAGACTGTCTGGGTTTCTGTCTGGGTTTCTGTCTGGGAGACTGTCTGTGTCTCTGTCTGGGAGACTGTCTGGGAGACTGTCTGTGTCTCTGTCTGTGTGGGTCTCTGTCTGGGAGACTGTCTGGGAGACTGTCTGTTTCTCTGTCTGGGAGACTGTCTGTTTTTCTGTCTGCGTGGGTCTCTGTCTGGGAGACTGTCTGGGAGACTGACTGTGTCTCTGTCTGTCTGGGTCTCTGTCTGGAAGACTGTCTGGGAGACTGTCTGTGTCTCTGACTGTCTGGGCCTCTGTATTTGAGACTGTCTTTGTCTATGTCTAGGAGACTGACTGTGTCTCTGTCTGTCTGGGTCTCTGTCTGGAAGACTGTCTGGGAGACTGTCTGTGTCTCTGTCTGTTTGGGTCTCTAGCTTTGAGACTGTCTTTGTCTCTGTCTGGGAGACTGTCTGTGTCTCCGTCTGTGTGTGTCTCAGTCTGGGAGACTGTCTGGGTTTCTGTCTGGGAGACTGTCTTTGTCTCTGTCTGGGAGCCTGTCTGTGTCTCTGTCTGTCTGTGTCTCTGTCTGGGTTCTGTCTGGGAGACAGTCTGGGAGACTGTCTGTGTCTCTGTCTGTCTGTGTCTCTGGCTGGGTTCTTTCTAGGAGACTGTCTGGGAGTCTGTCTGGGAGACTGTCTGGGAGACTGTCTGTGTCTCTGTCTGTGTGGGTCTCTGTCTGGGAGACTGTCTGTTTCTCTGTCTGGGAGACTGTCTGGGAGACTGTCTGTGTTTCTGTCTGCATGGGTCTCTGTCTGGGAGACTGTCTGGGAGACTGTCTGTGTCTCTGTCTGTCTGGGTCTCTGTCTGGGAGACTGTCTGGGAGACTGTCTGTGTCTCTGTCTGTCTGGGCCTCTGTCTTTGAGACTGTCTTTGTCTCTGTCTGGGAGACTGTCTGTGTCTCTGTCTATGTGGGTCTCTGTCTGGGAGACTGTCTGGGAGACTGACTGTGTCTCTGTCTGTCTGGGTCTCTGGCTTTGAGACTGTCTTTGTCTCTGTCTGGGAGACTGTCTGTGTCTCCGTCTGTGTGGGTCTCAGTCTGGAAGACTGTCTAGGAGACTGACTGTGTCTCTGTCTGTCTGGGTCTCTGCCTGGAAGACTGTCAGGGAGACTGTCTGTGTCTCTGTCTGTCTGGGTCTCTGTCTTGGAGATTGTCTTTAACTCTGTCTGGGAGACTGTCTGTGTCTCTGTCAGTCTCGGAGACTGTCTTTGTCTCTGTCTGTCTGTCTGTGTCTCTGTCTGGGTTCTGTCTGGGAGACTGTCTGTGTCTCCGTCTGTGTGGGTCTCAGTCTGGGAGACTGTCTTTGTCTCTGTCTAGGAGACTGTCTGTGTCTCTGTCTGTCTGGGTTTCTGTCTAGGAGACTGTCTGTTTCTCTGTCAGTCTGGGTCTCTGTCTGGTAGACTGTCTGTATCTCCCTCTGTGTGGGTCTCAGTCTGGGAGACTATCTGGGTTTCTGTCTGGGAGACTGTCTGTGTCTCTGTCTGTCTGAGTCTCTGTCTGTAAGACTGTCAGGGAGACTGTCTGTGTTTCTGTCTGTCTGTGTCTCTGTCTGGGAGACTGTCTGTGTCTCTGTCTGTGTGGGTCTCAGTCTGGGAGACTGTCTGTGTCTCTGTCTGCGTGGGTCTCTGTCTGGGAGACTGTCTGGGAGACTGACTGTGTCCCTGTCTGTCTGGGCCTCTGTCTTTGAGACTGTCTTTGTCTCTGTCTGGGAGACTGTCTGTCTCTCTGTCTGTGTGGGTCTCAGTCTGGGAGACTGTCTGGGAGACTGTCTGGGTTTCTGTCTGGGTTTCTGTCTGGGAGACTGTCTGTGTCTCTGTCTGGGAGACTGTCTGGGAGACTGTCTGTGTCTCTGTCTGTGTGGGTCTCTGTCTGGGAGACTGTCTGGGAGACTGTCTGTTTCTCTGTCTGGGAGACTGTCTGTCTTTCTGTCTGCGTGGGTCTCTGTCTGGGAGACTGTCTGGGAGACTGACTGTGTCTCTGTCTGTCTGGGTCTCTGTCTGGAAGACTGTCTGGGAGACTGTCTGTGTCTCTGACTGTCTGGGCCTCTGTATTTGAGACTGTCTTTGTCTCTGTCTAGGAGACTGACTGTCTCTGTCTGCCTGGGTCTCTGTCTGGAAGACTGTCTGGGAGACTGTCTGTGTCTCTGTCTGTTTGGGTCTCTAGCTTTGAGACTGTCTTTGTCTCTGTCTGGGAGACTGTCTGTGTCTCCGTCTGTGTGTCTCCAGTCTGGGAGACTGTCTGGGTTGCTGTCTGGGAGACTGTCTTTGTCTCTGTCTGGGAGCCTGTCTGTGTCTCTGTCTGTCTGTGTCTCTGTCTGGGTTCTGTCTGGGAGACAGTCTGGGAGACTGTCTGTGTCTCTGTCTGTCTGTGTCTCTGGCTGGGTTCTTTCTAGGAGACTGTCTGGGAGTCTGTCTGGGAGACTGTCTGGGAGACTGTCTGTGTCTCCGTCTGTGTGTGTCTCAGTCTGGGAGACTGTCTGCGAGACTGTCTGTGTCTCTGTCTGTCTGGGTCTCTGGCTTTGAGACTGTCTTTGTCTCTGTCTGAGAGACTGTCTGTGTCTCTGTCTATGTGGGTCTCTGTCTGGGAGACTGTCTGGGAGACTGTCTGTGTCTCTGTCTGTCTGGGTCTCTGGCTTTGAGACTGTCTTTGTCTCTGTCTGGGAGACTGTCTGTGTCTCTGTCTATGTGGGTCTCTGTCTGGGAGACTGTCTGGGAGACTGACTGTGTCTCTGTCTGTCTGGGTCTCTGTCTGGGTCTCTGTCTGGGAGACTGTCTGTGTCTCTGTCTGTCTGGGTCTCTGGCTTTGAGACTGTCTTTGTCTCTGTCTGGGAGAGTGTCTGTGTCTCCGCCTGTGTGGGTCTCAGTCTGGGAGACTGTCTTTGTCTCTGTCTAGGAGACTGTCTGTTTCTCTGTCAGTCTGGGTCTCAGTCTGGGAGACTGCCTGGGTTTCTGTCGGGGAGACTGTCTGTGTCTCTGTCTGTCTGTGTTTCTGTCTGGAAGACTGTCTGGGAGACTGTCTGTGTTTCTGTCTGTCTGTGTCTCTGTCTGGGAGACTGTCTGTGTCTCTGTCTGTCTGAGTCTCTGTCTGGAAGACTGTCAGGGAGACTGTCTGTGTTTCTGTCTGTCTGTGTCTCTGTCTGGGAGACTGTCTGTGTCTCTGTCTGTGTGGGTCTCTGTCTGGGAGACTGTCTGGGAGACTGTCTGTGTCTCTGTCTGCGTGGGTCTCTGTCTGGGAGACTGTCTGGGAGACTGACTGTGTCCCTGTCTGTCTGGGCCTCTGTCTTTGAGACTGTCTTTGTCTCTGTCTGGGAGACTGTCTGTCTCTCTGTCTGTGTGGGTCTCAGTCTGGGAGACTGTCTGGGAGACTGTCTGGGTTTCTGTCTGGGAGATTGTGTGTGTCTCCGTCTGTGTGGGTCTCAGTCTGGGAGACTGTCTGTGTCTCTGTCTGGGAGACTGTCTGTGTCTCTGTATGGGAGACTGTCTGTGTCTCTGTCTGTGTGGGTCTCTGTCTGGGAGACTGTCTGGGAGACTGTCTGTTTCTCTGTCTGGGAGACTGTCTGTTTTTCTGTCTGCGTGGGTCTCTGTCTGGGAGACTGTCTGGGAGACTGAGTGTGTCTCTGTCTGTTTGGGTCTCTAGCTTTGAGACTGTCTTTGTCTCTGTCTGGGAGACTGTCTGTGTCTCCGTCTGTGTGTGTCTTAGTCTGGGAGACTGTCTGGGTTTCTGTCTGGAAGACTGTCTGTGTCTCTGACTGTCTGGGCCTCTGTATTTGAGACTGTCTTTGTGTATGTCTGGGAGACTGTGTGGGTCTCTGTCTGGCAGACTGTCTAGGAGACTGACTGTGTCTCTGTCTGTCTGGGTCTCAGTCTGGAAGACTGTCTGGGAGACTGTCTGTGTCTCTGTCTGTTTGGGTCTCTAGCTTTGAGACTGTCTTTGTCTCTGTCTGGGAGACTGTCTGTGTCTCCGTCTGTGTGTGTCTCAGTCTGGGAGACTGTCTGGGAGACTGTCTTTGTCTCTGTCTAGGAGCCTGTCTGTGTCTCTGTCTGTCTGTGTCTCTGTCTGGGTTCTGTCTGGGAGACAGTCTGGGAGACTGTCTGTGTCTCTGTCTGTCTGTGTCTCTGTCTGGGTTCTGTCTAGGAGACTGTCTGGTAGACTGTCTGCGAGACTGTCTGTGCCTCTGTCGGGGAGACTGTCTGTGTCTCTGTCTGTGTGGGTCTCTTTCTGGGAGACTGTCTGGGAGACTGTCTGTTTCTCTGTCTGGGAGACTGACTGTGTTTCTGTCTGCATGGGTCTCTGTCTGGGAGAATGACTGTGTCTCTGTCTGTCTGGGCCTCTGTCTTTGAGACTGTCTTTGTCTCTGTCTGGGAGACTGTCTGTGTCTCTGTCTATGTTGGTCTCTGTCTGGGAGACTGTCTGGGAGACTGACTGTCTCTGTCAGTCTGGGAGAATGTCTGTGTCTCTGTCTGTCTGGGTCTCTGGCTTTGAGACTGTCTTTGTCTCTGTCTGGGAGACTGTCTGTGTCTCCGTCTGTGTGGGTCTCAGTCTAGAAGACTGTCTAGGAGACTGACTGTGTCTCTGTCTGTCTGGGTCTCTGTCTGGAAGACTGTCAGGGAGACTGTCTGTGTCTCTGTCTGTCTGGGTCTCTGTCTTGGAGACTGTCTTTAACTCTGTCTGGGAGACTGTCTGTGTCTCTGTCAGTCTGGGAGACTGTCTTTGTCTCTGTCTGTCTGTGTCTCTGTCTGGGTTCTGTCTGGGAGACTGTCTGGTAGACTGTCTGCGAGACTCTCTGTGTCTCTGTCTGGGAGACTTGTTGTTCTCCTCCTCCTCCTTCTTGGTGTGTGTGTGTGCGGACTCACTTACGACGACGACGTGCTTTGCGGTAACGTATTGTGTCACTTCCGGTTATCGGTGTTGCCGCCACGGTGCTCTCTGCTCTGTTAACCTAAACAGACTTTCGTATATATCTCACATCAGCGATTATCTACTTATCTCTGCTCTATCCCTAGACTTGTTTCTGTTTGTGCAGAACAGGCCTCTTTACTACAGTAACTACAATCTGCTAGTTTCACCAGTTTCTGTTAGTCACACTATACTAGCGATAGCAATGGCTTCTCTCTCCTCTCCTGCTCTCTCCTCTTCTCCTCTCTCCTGCCCTGTGTGCCACATGTTTAGTTACTCCTCGTCCTCCTTTAGCGATAATGGTACTTGTAATAAATGTAGTTTATTTGTAGCTTTGGAGGCGAGGGTCAGTGAGTTAGAGGCACGGTACCGCACCACCGAACAGTCAGTAGCTGCTATAGTTAGCATGTCCCCTGTAGCGGTGCGGTACCACCGGTAGCTTCAGCTAGCTGTCCCCGGCAGTTCCCGAGCAGCCGGGAGGCTGGGTGACTGTCCGGAGGCATAGCCCCAAACTGAAGCCCACGGTACACCACCAACGCTCCACGTTTCAAACAGATTTTCCCCACTCAGCGACACACCCGCTGAGAGGCCACCTCTGGTCATTGGCAGCTCCATAGTCGAAGGTGAAGTTAGCGACACGGGGCCATAGTTAAATGCATCCGGGGCCAGAGCGGGCGACATTGAGTCTTATTTGAAACTGCTGGCTAAAGATAAGCGTAGATACAGTAAGATTGTTATTCATCGCGTAATGACACCGGTTACGCCAATCGGAGGTCACTAAAATTAATGTCTCATCGGTGTGTGAATATGCTAAAGCGATGTCGGACTCCGTAGTTTTCTCTGGTCCCCTCCCCAATGTGACCAGTGATGACATGTTTAGCCGCATGTCGTCATTTCACCGCTGGCTGTTGAGGTGGTGTCCAGCAAGCGATGTGGGCTTCATAGATAATTGGACACCTTTCTGGGAAAACCTGGTCTGATTAGGAGAGCGGCATCCATCCCACTTTGGATGGAGCAGCTCTCATATCTAGAAACATGGCCAAGTTTATTAGTCGACCAAAACCGTGACAAACCAGAGTTGAGACCAGGAAGCAGGCTGCAGTCTTAAGCGCTTCTCTGCGCCTCCATTAGAGCAGCTGCCCACCCAGTCCTTTAGTATAGAGACTGTCTGTCCCCGTCCACCTACATTATTTAAAGATAAAACAAACAGAAGAGAGTTCATCATACAAACTTAATAAAATTAAATCAACATCTCCAACAGTCCAAAATAAGACAATTAAATGTGGACTCCTGAATGTCAGGTCCTTGTCATCTAAAGCTGTCTTAGTCAATTAATTAATATCTGATTATGATATTGATTTGTTTTGTCTCACTGAAACCTGGCTGCAGGAGGATGAATATGTTAGCTTAAATGAATCCACTCCTCCCAGTCATTGTAATACTCATATTCCTCGAAGTACCGGTCGAGGTGGTGGAGTTGGAGCCATATTTGACTCTAGTCTATTAATAAATCCTAAACCTAAACTAAATTATAATTCATTTGAAAGTCTTGTTCTTAGCCTCACTCACCCAACCTGGAAAACATTACAGACAATTTTATTTGTTACAGTATATCAAGCTCCAGGTCCTTACTCTGAATTTTTATCTGAATTTGCAGAATTTTCATCAGGCTTGATCCTTAAAACAGATAAAGTAATTATTGTAGGTGATTTTAATATTCATGTGGACAACCACAATGATAGTCTTAGTACTGCGTTTATCTCTCTATTAGATTCAATCGGCTTCTGTCAGGCGTAAATAAACGACTCATTGTCTGAACCACACTCTTGACCTTGTTCTCTCATATGGCATTGAAATTGATCATCTAATAGTCTTTCCACAGAATCCTCTTCTGTCTGACCATTTTTAATAACCTTTGAGTTCATACTACTGGACTATAAGACTTTTGCAGAAACTCTTACAGCAGATGTTTATCTGAAAGTGCTGTAGCCAAATTTGAAGCGATTCCTTCAGTATTGAATTCAATGCCATGTCTCAATGTAACAGAGGACCTGCCTGCTTCCTTTAGCCCTTCACAAATAGATCATCTTGTTGATAATACTACAGGCTCTTTACGGACAACTCTAGACTCTATTGCACCTCTGAAAAGAAGACCATTAAACAAAGGAGGTTAGCACCATGGTATAGCCAGCAGACTCGTAAATTAAAGCAAGAGACACGTAAATCTGAGCATAAATGGCGTGCCACTAAACTGGAAGAATCTCGTCTAGTCTGGCAAGATAATCTTAAAACATACAGGAAGGCTCTCCGTGTGCCAGAGCAGCCTATTACTCTTCATTAATAGAGGAGAATAAGAACAACCCCAGGTTTCTCTTCAGCACTGTAGCCAGGCTAACAGAGAATCACAGCTCTATTGAGCCATCTATTCCTTTAGGTCCAAGTAGTAATGACTTCATGAGCTTCTTTAATGATAAAATTATAACTATTAGAGATAAAATCCATCATCTCCTGCCCTCAACAGGCTTTGATCTGCTTTCTGATACAGCAACTTTGGAAACAGCTGTAAACCTGATATGTATTTAGACTGTTTTTCTCCCATCGACCTTCATCAAATAACTTCAATAATTTCTACATCTAAGCCGTCAACCTGTCTCCTAGACCCCATCCCAACCAGGCTGCTCGAGGATGTTTTACCTCTAGTTAGTCCTTCTTTATTGGATATGATTAATCTGTCTTTATTATCAGGTTATGTACCACAGTCCTTTAAGGTAGCTGTAATTAAACCTCTCCTTAAAAAGCCCTCTCTAGACCCAGAGGTCTTAGCCAACTACAGACCGATATCAAACCTTCCCTTTCTCTCCAAGATACTTGAGAAAGCTGTAGCTAATCAGCTATGTGACTTTCTCCATAACAATAGTCTATTTGAAGATTTTCAGTCAGGATTTAGAGTGCATCATAGCACAGAGACCGCATTAGTCAAAGTGACAAATGACCTCCTAATGGCATCAGACAAAGGACTCATCTCTGTACTTGTACTGTTAGATCTTAGTGCCGCATTTGACACCATTGAGCATCAAATTCTTTTACAGAGACTGGAACATCAAATTGGCATCAAAGGAACCGCCCTAAGCTGGTTTAAGTCGTATTTCTTAGATCGATCTCAGTTTGTTCACGTCAATGATGAATTCTCCATGCATACCAAAGTTTGTCATGGAGTCCCACAGGTTCTGTACTAGGACCACTCCTATTTAGTTTATATATGCTTCCTTTGGGAACATTATTAGGAATCACTCTATCAATTTTCATTGCTATGCTGTGACACCCAATTATATTTATCGATCAAGCCTGATGAAACAAATCAATTAACTAAACTCCAAGCATGCCTTAAAGATATAAAAAGTTGGATGACCTACAATTTTCTAATGTTAAATTCAGACAAAACTGAAGTTCTTGTAATTGGACCGAAACACCTCAGAAACTCTCTTTCTAGAGACTTAGTTACTCTAGCAGGATCACCCTGGCCTCCAGCTCCACCGTAAAGAATCTTGGAGTTGTTTTGATCAGGACTTGTCCTTTAATGTCCACATAAAACAAATTTCGAGGACTGCATTCTTCCACTTACGTAACATCGCCAAAATCAGACGCATTGTATCTCAAGTGGATGCAGAAAAACTAGTCCACGCATTTGTTACTTCTAGGCTGGACTATTGTAACTCTTTGCTATCAGGTTGCTCAAATAAGTCTCTTAGGACTTTGCAGTTAATTCAGAATGCTGCTGCACGTGTTCTGACAGGAACCAAGATCAGAGATCACATCTCTCCCATTTTGGCTTCCTTGCATTAGCTACCTATCAAATCTAGAATAGAATTTAAAATTCTTCTCCTTACTTACAAAGCTCTTCATGGTCAGGCACCATCATATCTAAAAGAGCTCATAGTACCTTACTACCCCTCTAGAACACTGCGCTCTCAGGATGCTGGGTTCCTTGTGGTTCCTATAGTTTCCAAAAGTAGATTGGGAGCCAGAGCTTTCAGCTATCAGGCTCCTCTTCTGTAGAACAAACTACCATTCCAGGTTCGGGAGGCAGACACGGTCAACACTTTTAAAGTAGACTTAAGACTTTCCTTTTTGATAAAGCTTATAGTTAGGGCTGGCTCAGGTCATCCCTTAGTTATGCTGCCATAGGACTAGACTGCCGGGGGACTCTCTCTCTCTCTCTCCCTCTCCCTCCCCCTCTCCTCCCTCTTTCTCTCTCACCATCAGTGGACATACATGTCTCATTAATACATGCTACTAACCGAACTTCCCGAGTTTTGTGCTCTGTCGTCCAGCAGGTTCGTGGATCGTGGCTGCTGCTGTGATCCTGCGCAACGTCCACTACATATATTATTACTGTCATTATTGCTACCATATCTGCTACTGTGGTCATTTTATCATTCATTGTAATTCATTGTCATTTTATCATTCATTGTAATTGTACAATATGTTTGTGTTGACTTGTTCTGTACATGTGACATCTATTGCACGTCTGTCCGTCCTGGGAGAGGGATCCCTCCTCTGTGGCTCTTCCTGAGTTTCTTCCACCTTTTTCCCTGTTAAAAGGGTTTTTGTGGAGCAAGTTTTTCCTCACTCGAACCGAGGTCTAAGGACAGAGAGGTGTCACTCCCTGTACAGATTGTAAAGCCCTCCGAGGCAAATGTACTTTGTGACCTTGGGCTATACAAATAAAATTTGATTTCATTTGATTTGATTTGACTGTCTGTGTCTCTGTCTGTGTGGGTCTCTGTCTGGGAGACTGTCTGGGAGACTGTCTGCGTGGGTCTCTGTCTGGGAGACTGTCTGGGAGACTGACTGTGTTCTGTCTGTCTGGGAGACTGTCTGGGAGACTGTCTGTGTCTCTGTCTGTTTGGGTCTCTGTCTGGGAGACTGTCTGGCTCTCTGTCTGTGTGGGTCTCAGTCTGGGAGACTGTCTGGGAGACTGTCTGGGAGACTGTCTGTGTCTCTGTCTGGGAGACTGTGTGGGTCTCTGTCTGTCTGGGTCTCTGTCTGGAAGACTGTCTGGGAGACTGTCTGTGTCTCTGTCTGTTTGGGTCTCTGGCTTTGAGACTGTCTTTGTCTCTGTCTGGGAGACTGTCTGTGTCTCCGTCTGTGTGTGTCTCAGTCTGGGAGACTGTCTGGGTTTCTGTCTGGGAGACTGTCTTTGTCTCTGTCTGGGAGACTGTCTGTGTCTCTGCCTGTCTATGTCTCTGTCTGGGTTCTGTCTGGGAGACTGTCTGCGAGACTGTCTGCGAGACTGTCTGTGTCTCTGTCTAGGAGACTGTCTGGGAGAATGACTGTGTCTCTGTCTGTCTGGGTCTCTGTCTGGGAGACTGTCTGGGAGACTGTCTATCTCTGTCTGTCTGGGCCTCTGTCTTTAGGACTGTCTTTGTCTCTGTCTGGGAGACTGTCTGTGTCTCTGTCTGTGGGTCTCTGTCTGGGAGACTGTCTGGAGACTGTCTGTTTCTCTGTCTGGGAGACTGTCTGGGAGACTGTCTGTGTCTCTGTCTGTCTGGGTCTCTGTCTGGGAGACTGTCTGTGTCTCTGTCTGTCTGGGCCTCTGTCTTTGAGACTATCTTTGTCTCTGTCTGGGAGACTGTCTGTGTCTCTGTCTATGTGGGTCTCTGTCTGGGAGACTGTCTGGGAGACTGACTGTGTCTCTGTCTGTCTGGGTCTCTGTCTGGGAGACTGTCTGTGTCTGGGAGACTGTCTGTGTCTCCGTCTGTGTGGTCTCAGTCTGGGGAGACTGTCTGGGTTTCTGTCTGGGAGACTGTCTTTGTCTCTGTCTAGGAGACTGTCTGTGTCTCTGTCTGTCTGGGTTTCTGTCTAGGTAACTGTCTGTTTCTCTGTCAGTCTGGTCTTTGTCTGTGTAGACTGTCTGTATCTCCGTCTGTGTGGGTCTCAGTCTGGGAGATGTCTGGGTTTCTGTCGGGAGACTGTCTGTGTTTCTGTCTGTCTGTGTCTCTGTCTGGGAGACTGTCTGTTTCTCTGTCTGGGAGACTGTCTGTGTCTATGTCTGTGTGGGTCTCTGTCTGGGAGACTGTCTGGGAGACTGTCTGTGTCTCTGTCTGCGTAGGTCTCTGTCTGGGAGACTGTCTGAGGAGAGTGTCTGTTTCTCTGTCTGGGAGACTGTCTGTCTCTCTGTCTGTGTGGGTCTCAGTCTGGGAGACTGTCTGGGAGACTGTCTGGGTTTCTGTCTGGGAGACTGTCTGTGTCTCTGTCTGTGTAGGTCTCAGTCTGAGCATCTGAGTTTCTGTCTGGAGACTGTCTTGTCTCTGTCTAAGAGACTGTCTGTTTCTCTCTGTCTGTGGAGTCTCTGTCTGCGAGACTGTCTGTGTCTCTGTCTGTGTGGGTCTCAGTCTGGGAGACTGTCTGGGTTTCTGATTGGGAGAGTGTCTTTGTCTCTGTCTAGGAGACTGTCTGTGTCTCTGTCTGTCTGGGTCTCTGTGGGAGACTGTAGGTCTCAGTCTGGCAGACTGTCTGGGTTTCTGTCTGGGAGAGTGTCTTTGTCTCTGTCAGGGGACTGTCTGTGTCTCTGTCTGTGGGTTTCAGTCTGGGAGACTGTCTGGGTGTCTGTCTGGGAGACAGTGGAGACTGTCTGTTTCTCTGTCTGGGAGAATGACTGTGTCTCTGTCTGTCTGGGTCTCTGTCAGACTGTCTGTGAGACTGTCTGTGTGTCTGTCTGTCTGGGCCTGCGTCTTTGAGACTGTCTCTGTCTCTGTCTGTCTGGGTCTCTGGCTTTGAGACTGTCTTTGTCTCTGTCTGGGAGACTGTCTGTGTCTCCGTCTGTGTGGAGTCTCAGTCTGGGAGACTGTCTGGGTTTCTGTCTGGGAGACTGTCTGTGTCTCTGTCTGGGAGACTGTCTGGGAGACTGTCTGTCTCTCTGTCTGTGTAGGTCTCTGTCTGGAAGACTGTCTGTTTCTCTGTCTGGGAGACTGTGTGTTTCTCTCTTCTGTCTGGGTCTCTGTCTGGAAGACTGTCTGGGAGCTGTCTGCGTTTCTGTGTCTGGGTCTCTGTCTGGGAGACTGTCTGGGAGACTGTCTGTGTCTCTGTCTGTGTGGGTCTTTGTCTCAGGAGACTGTCTGGGAGACTGTCTGTGTTTCTGTCTGTCTGGGCTCTGTCTTTGAGACTGTCTCTGTCTCTGTCTGGGAGACTGTCTGTCTCTGTCTGTGTAGGTCTCTGTCTGGGAGACTGTCTGGGAGACTGTCTGTGTCTCTGTCTGTCTGGAGTCTCTGTCTAGGAGACTGTCTTTGTCTCTGTCTAGGAGCCTGTCTGTGTCTCTGTCTGTCTGTGTCTCTGTCTGGGTTCTGTCTGGGAGACTGTCTGTGTTTCTGTCTGTCTGTGTCTGGCTGGGTTCTTTCTAGGGACTGTCTGTGGACTGTCTGGGAGACTGTCTGTGTCTCTGTCAGGAGACTGTCTGTGTCTCTGTCTTTGGGTCTCTGTCTGGGGAGACTGTCTGGGAGACTGCTGTGTCTCTGTCTGTCTGGGCCTCTGTCTTTGAGACTGTCTTTGTCTCTGTCTGGGAGACTGTCTGTCTCTGTCTGTGAGTCTCTGTCTGGAGACTGTCTGGGAGACTGTCTGTGTCTCTGTCTGTCTGGGTCTCTGTCTGGAGACTGTCTGTGTCTCTGTCTGGGAGACTGTCTGTGTCTCTGTCTGTGTGGAGTCTCAGTCTGGAAGACTGTCTGGGAGACTGTCTGTCTCTCTGTCTGTCTGGAGTCTCTGTCTGGAAGACTGTCTGGGAGACTGTCTGTGTCTCTGTCTGTCTGGGTCTCTGTCTTGGGGCTGTCTAACTCTGTCTGGGAGACTGTCTGTGTCTCTGTCTGTGTGGGTTCAGTCTGGGAGACTGTCTAGGTTCTGTCTGGAGACTGTCTGAGTGGAGCTGTCTGCAGACTGTCTGTGTCTCTGTCTGGAGACTGTCTGTGTCTCTGTCTGTGTAGGTCTCTGTCTGGGAGACTGTCTGGGAGACTGTCTGTGTTTCTGTCTGCGTGGGTCTCTGTCTGGGAGACTGTCTGGGGAGACTGTCTGTGTTTCTGTCTGTCTGGGTCTCTGTCACAGGAGACTGTCTGGGAGACTGTCTGGAAGACTATCTTTGTCTCTGTCTAGGAGACTGTCTGTGTCTCTGTCTGTGTAGGTTTCCTCTCTGGAGACTGTCTGGGAGTCTGTCTGGGAGACTGTCTCTCTGGGAGACTGTCTGTGTCTCTGTCTGTCTCTGTGTCTCTGTCTGGGAGACTGTCTGGTGGACTGTCTCTGAGACTGTCTGTTTCTCTGTCTGGGAGACTGTCTAGGGAGACTGTCTGTGTCTCTGTCTGTTTAGGTCTCTGGCTTTGGGACCGTCTTTGTCTCTGTCTGGGAGACTGTCTGTGTCTCTCCTGTCTGTGTCTCAGTGGAGACTGTCTGAGTTTCTGTCTGGGAGACTGTCTTTGTCTCTGTCTGTAGGTTTCAGTCTGGGAGACTGTCTGGGAGACTGTCTGGGAGACTGCTCTGTGTCTCTGTCTGTCTGTCTCTGTCTGGGTCTATGTCACAGGAGACTGTCTGGGAGACTGTCTGTTTCTCTGTCTGGAGACTGTCTGGGAGACTGTCTGTGTTTCTGTCTGCATGGGTCTCTGTCTGAGGAGACTGTCTGGGAGACTGTCTGTGTTTCTGTCTGTCTGAGTCTCTGTCTGGGGAGACTGTCTGTGTCTCTGTCTGTCTGGGCCTCTGTCTTTGAGACTGTCTTTGTCTCTATCTCAGGAGACTGTCTGTGCCTCTGTCTATGTAGGTCTGTCTGGGAGACTGTCTGGAGACTGCTGTGTCTCTGCCTGTCTAGGTCTCTGTCTGGGAGACTGTCTGAGGAGACTATCTGGGAGACTGTCACAGGAGAGACTGTCTCTGTCTCTGTCTGTCTAGGTCTCTGGCTTTGAGGACTGTCTTTGTCTCTGTCTGGGAGACTGTCTATGTCTCCGTCTGTGTGGGTCTCAGTCTGGGAGACTGTCTGGGTTTCTGTCTGGGAGACTGTCTTTGTCTCTGTCTGGGAGACTGTCTGTGTCTCTGTCTGTGTAGGTTTCACTCTGGGAGACTGTCTGAGGTCTGTCTGGGAGACTGTCTGTGTCTCTGTCTGTCTGTCTGTCTCTGTCTGTGTGGGTCTCTGTCTGCAGGAGACTGTCTGGTTTCTGTGTGTGTGGGTCTCTAGTCTGGGAGACTGTCTGAGGTTTCTGTCTGGGAGACTGTGTGGTCTCTGTCTGCTGGGTCTCTGTCTGGAGAGACTGTCTGGAGACTATCTGTGTCTCTGTCTGTTTGGAGTCTCTGGCTTTGAGACTGTCTTTGTCTCTGTGGGGAGACTGTCTGTGTCTCTGTCTGTGTTGTCTCAGTCTGGGAGACTGTCTGGTAGACTGTCTGCGAGACTGTCTGTATCTCTGTCTGGGAGACTGTCTCAGGAACTGTCTGTGTCTCTGTCTGGGAAACTGACTGTGCCTCTGTCTGTCTAGGTCTCTGTCTGGAGACTGTCACAGGAGACTGTCTGGGTCTCTGTCTGTCTGGGCCTCTGTCTTTGAGACTGTCTTTGTCTCTGTCTGGGAGACTGTCTGTCTCTGTCATGGAGTCTCTGTCTGGAGACTGTCTGGGAGACTGACTGTGTCTCTGTCTGTCTTAGTCTCTGTCTGGGAGACTGTCTGTATCTCTATCTGTCTCTCTGGGTCTCTGGCTGAGACTGTCTTTGTCTCTGTCTGGAGACTCTGCTCTGTGTCTCTGTCTGTGAGTCTCTGTCTGAGAGACTGTCTGTTTCTCTGTCTGGGAGACTGCTCTTGAGAATGTCTATGTGTCTCTGTCTGTCTGGTCTCTGTCTGGAGTTTCACCTGTCTGGGGAGACTGTCTGTGTCTCTGTCTGTCTAGGCCTCTCTGTCTTTGAGACTGTCTTTGTCTCTGTCTGGAGACTGTCTGTGTCTCTGTCTGTGAGTCTGTCTGGGGACTGTCTGGGGACCTGTCTGAGGTCTCTGTCTGTTGGGTCTCTGTCTGGGAGACTGTCTGTGTCTCTGTCTGTCTGGGTCTCTGTCTGGGAGACTGTCTGGGAGACTGTCTGGGAGACTGTCTGTGTCTCTGTCTGTTGGGTCTCTGTCTGAGGAGACTGTCTGGGAGAGACTGTCTGTGGTCTCTCTGTCTGGGAGACTGTCTGGGTTTCTGTCTGGAGACTGTCTGTTTCTCTGTCTGGGAGACTGTCTGTGGAGTCTATCTGGGAGACTGTCTGGGAGACTGTCTGTGTCTCTGTCTGTCTGTGTCTCTGTCTGGGAGACTGTCTGTGTCTCTCTGTCTGGGTCTCTGTCTGGGAGACTGTCTGTGTCTCTGTCTGTCTGGAGTCTCTGTCTGGAGACTGTCTGGAGACTGTCTGTGTCTCTGTCTCTGTCTGAGTCTCTGTCTGGGAGACTGTCTGAAACTGTCTGGGAGACTGTCTGTGTCTCCTCTGTCTGGTCTCTGTCTAGGCTGTCTGGGAGACTGTCTGCTGTTTCTGTCTGTCTGTGTCTCTGTCTGGGAGACTGTCTGTGTCTCTGTCTGTGTGGGTCTCTGTCTGAGGAGACTGTCACAGAGACTGTCTGGAAGACTGTCTTTGTCTCTGTCTAGGAGACTGTCTGTGTCTCTGTCTGTGTGTAGGTTTCACTCTGGGAGACTGTCTCAGTCTGTCTCAGGAGACTGTCTGGGAGACTGTCTGTCTCTGTCTGTACTAGTTTCTCTCTGGGAGACTGTCTGGAGTCTGTCTGGGAGACTGTCTGGGAGACTGTCTGTGTCTCTGTCTGTCTGTATCTCTGTCTAGGAGACTGTCTGGTAGACTGTCTGGGAGACTGTCTGTTTCTCTGTCTAGGAGACTGTCTGGAGACTGTCACAGGAGACTGTCTGTCTCTGTCTGTTTGGGTCTCTGTCTTTGAGACTGTCTTGTCTCTGTCTGGAGACTGTCTGTCCTCCTGTCTGTGTGTGTCTCTGTCTGGGAGACTGTCTGGGTTTCTGTCTGGAGACTGTCTGTGTCTCTGTCTGTATGGGTTTCAGTGGGGCTGTCTGGGAGACTGTCTGGGAGACTGTCTGTGTCTCTGTCTGTCTGTGTCTCTGTCTGGAGTCTATGTCTAGGAGACTGTCTGAGACTGTCTGTTTCTCTGTCTGGAGGACTGTCTGGGAGACTGTCTGTTTCTGTCTGTCTGGAGTCTCTGTCTGGAGACTGTCTGGGAGACTGCTGTGTTTCTGTCTGTCTGGGTCTCTGTCTAGGAGACTGTCTGTGTCTCATCTGTCTGGGTCTCTGTCTTTGGGACTGTCTTTGTCTCTGTATCTCAGGAGACTGTCTGTGTCTCTGTCTATGTGGGTCTCTGTCTGGACTGTCTGGGAGACTGACTGTGTCTCTGCCTGTCTGGAGTCTCTGTCTGGGGGAGACTGTCTGGGAGACTGTCTGACTCCTGGAGACTGTCTGTGTCTCTGTCTGTCTAGGTCTCTGTCTTTGAGACTGTCTTCTCTGTCTGGGAGACTGTCTGTGTCTCTGTCTGTGTGGGTCTCAGTCTGGGAGACTGTCTGGGTTTCTGTCTGGGAGACTGTCTTTGTCTCTGTCTAGGAGACTGTCTGTGTCTTTCACTCTGGGAGACTGTCTGGGGAGACTGTCTGTGTCTCTGTCTGTCTGTGTCTCTGTCTGGGTCTCTGTCTGGGAGACTGTCTGAGTTTCTGTGTGTGTGTGTCTCAGTCTAGGAGACTGTCTGGGTTCTGTCTGGAGACTGTCTGGAGACTCTGTCTGCCTGGGTCTCTGTCTGGAAGACTGTCTGGGAGACTGTCTGTGTCTCTGTCTGTTTAGGTCTCTGTCTTTGAGACTGTCTTTGTCTCTGTCTGGGAGACTGTCTGTGTCTCTGTCTGTGTGTGTCTCAGTCTGGGAGACTGTCTGGTAGACTGTCTGTGAGACTGTCTGTCATCTCTGTCAGGAGACTGTCTGGGAGACTGTCTGTGTCTCTGTCTGAGAGCTGACTGTGCCTCTGTCTGTCTGGGTCTCTGTCTGGGGAGACTGTCACAGGAGACTGTCTGGGTCTCTGTCTGTCTGACCTCTGTCTTTGAGACTGTCTTTGTCTCTGTCTGGGAGACTGTCTGTGTCTCTGTCTATGGAGTCTCTGTCTGGGAGACTGTCTGAGGAGACTGACTGTGTCTCTGTCTGTCTGAGTCTCTGTCTGGGAGACTGTCTGTGTCTCTGTCTGTCTGGGTCTCTGTCTTTGAGACTGTCTTTGTCTCTGTCTCAGAGACTGTCTGTGTGTCTCTGTCTATGGGTCTCTGTCTGGGAGACTGTCACAGGAGACTGTCTCTGTTTCTCTGTCTGGAGACTCTGCTGAGACTGACTGTGTCTCTGTCTGTCTGGTCTCTGTCTGGAGTTTCTGTCTGAGAGACTGTCTGTGTCTCTGTCTATCTGGGCCTCTGTCTTTGAGACTGTCTTTGTCTCTGTCTAGGAGACTGTCTGTGTCTCTGTCTGGGTCTCTGTCTGGGAGACTGTCTGGGAGACTGTCTGTGTCTCTGTCTGTCTGGGTCTCTGTCTGGGAGACTGTCTGGGAGACTGACTGTGTCTCTGTCTGTCTGTGTCTCTGTCTGGGGAGACTGTCTGGGAGACTGTCTGTGTCTCTGTGTCTGGAGCCTCTGTCTTTGAGAGACTGTCTTTGTCTCTGTCTGGGAGACTGTCTGTCTCTGTCTGTGTGGGTCTCTGTCACAGGAGACTGTCTGGGAGACTGTCTGTCTCTGTCTGTCTGTCTCTGTCTGGGAGATTGTCTGTGTCTCTGTCTGGGTCTCTGTCTGGGAGACTGTCTGTGTCTCTGTCTGTCTGGGTCTCTGTCTGGAAGACTGTCTGGGAGACTGTCTGTGTCTCTGTCTGTCTGGAGTCTCTGTCTGGGGAGACTGTCTAGGAAACTGTCTGGGAGACTGTCTGGGTCTCTGTCTGGAAGACTGTCTGGGAGACTGTCTGTGTTTCTGTCTGTCCGTGTCTCTGTCTGGGAGACTGTCTGTGTCTCTGTCTGTGTGGGTCTCTGTCTGGGAGACTGTCTGTGTTTCTGTCTGCGTGGGTCTCTGTCACAGGAGACTGTCTGTGTCTCTGTCTCTGTGTGGGTCTCTGTCTGGGAGACTGTCTGTGTCTCTGTCTGCGTGGAGTCTCTGTCTGGGAGACTGTCTGTGTTTCTGTCTGTCTGGGCCTCTGTCTTTGAGACTGTCTTTGTCTCTGTCTGGGAGACTGTCTGTGTCTCTGTCTATGTGGGTCTCTGTCTGGGAGACTGTCTGGGAGACTGACTGTGTTTCTGTCTGTCTGGGCCTCTGTCTTTGAGACTGTCTTTGTCTCTGTCTGGGAGACTGTCTGTGTGTCTCTGTCTGTGGAGTCTCTGTCTGGGAGACTGTCTGGGAGACTATCTGTGTTTCTGTCTGTCTGGGTCTCTGTCTGGGAGACTGTCTGTGTCTCTGTCTTTGTAGGTCTCTGTCTGAGGAGACTGTCTGTGTTTCTGTCTCACGTAGGTCTCTGTCTGGGAGACTGTCTGTATTTCTCTGTCTGTCTGGGCCTCTGTCTTTGGGACTGTCTTTGTCTCTGTCTGGGAGCTGTCTGTGTCTCTGTCTATGAGTCTCTGTCACAGGAGACTGTCTGGGAGACTGTCTGTGTCTCTGTCTGTGTGGGTCTCTGTCTGGAGACTGTCTGGGAGACTGTCTGGAGTCTCTGTCTCTGTTGAGGTCTCTGTCTGGGGGACTGTCTGTATGTCTCTGTCTGTATGTAGGTCTCTGTCTGGGAGACTGTCTGGGAGACTGTCTGGAGACTGTCTGTGTCTGTCTGTTTGGGTCTCTGTCTGGGAGACTGTCTGTCTCTCTGTCTGTGTGGAGTCTCTGTCTGAGGACTGTCTGGGTTTCTGTCACAGGAGACTGTCTGTTTCTCTGTCTGGGAGACTGTCTGGGGAGACTGGCTGTGTCTCTGTCTGTCTGTGTCTCTGTCTGGGAGGCCTGTGTCTCTATGAGGTCTCTGTCTGGGAGACTGTGTCTCTGTCTGTCTGGGTCTCTGTCTGAAGACTGTCACAGGAGACTGTCTGTGTCTGTCTCTGTCTGTGGTCTGTCTCAGGAGACTGTCTCTGGAAACTGTCTGGGGAGACTGTCTGTGTCTCTGTCTGTCTGGGTCTCTGTCTGGAAGACTGTCTGGGAGACTGTCTGTGTCTCTGTCTGTCTATGTCTCTGTCTGAGGACTGTCTAGGTCTCTATCTGGGAGACTGTCTGTGTCTCTGTCTGCGTGGGTCTCTGTCTGGGAGACTGTCTGTGTTTCTGTCTGTCTAGGTCTCTGTCTTTGAGACTGTCTTTGTCTCTGTCTGGGAGACTGTCTGTGTCTCTCTGTCTGTGTGGGTCTCTGTCTGGGGGACTGTCTGGGAGACTGTCTGTGTCTTTCTGTCTGTTCTAGGCTCTGTCTTTGAGACTGTCTTTGTCTCTGTCTGGGAGACTGTCTGTGTCTCTGTCTGTGTAGGTCTCTGTCTGGAGACTGTCTCAGGAGACTGTCTGTGTCTCTGTCTGTGTGGGTCTCTGTCTGGGAGACTGTCTCAGGAGACTGTCTGGTCTCTGTCTGTCTGGGTCTCTGTCTGGGAGACTGTCTGGGTCTCTCTGTCTGTCTGGAGTCTCTGTCTCTGGAGACTGTCTGTGGTCTCTGTCTGTTTAGGTCTCTGTCTGGGAGACTGTCTGTCTCCTCTCTGTCTGTGTCTGGGTCTCTAGTCTCAGGAGACTGTCTGGTAGACCTGTCACAGGTTTCTGTCTCAGGAGACTGTCTGTGTCTCTCTGTCTGTGTAGGTCTCAGTCTGGGGAGACTGTCTGGGTTTCTGTCTGGGAGACTGTCTGTGTCTCTGTCTGGGAGACTGTCTGTGTCTCTGTCTGAGGAGACTGTCTGGGAGACTGTCTGTGTCTCTGTCTGTCTGGGTCTCTGTCTAGGAGACTGTCTGTTTCTCTGTCTCTAGGAGACTGTCTGTGTCTCTGTCTACTTAGTTTCTCTGTCTCAGGGGCTGTCTGGGAGACTGTCTGTTTCTCTGTCTGTCTGGGTCTCTGTCTGAGAGACTGTCTGGGAGACTGTCTGTGTCTCTGTCTGTCTGTGTCTCTGTCTTTGAGACTGTCTTTGTCTCTGTCTGGGAGACTGTCTGTCTCTGTCTGTGTAGGTCTCAGTCTGGGAGACTGTCTGGGTTTCTGTCTGGAGACTCTGTCTGTGTCTCTGTCTAGGAGACTGTCTGTCTCTGTCTGTGTTAGTCTCCCAGTCTAGAGGAGACTGTCTAGGTTTCTATCTGGAGACTGTCTTTGTCTCTGTCTAGGAGGGAGACTGTCTGTGTCTCTGTCTGTAGGTTTCACTCTAGGAGACTGTCTGGGAGTCTGTCTGTGTCTCTGTCTGTCTCGGTCTCTGTCTGGAGTGTCTGTCTAGAGACTGTCTGAGTAGACTGTCTGGGAGACTGTCTGTTTCTCTGTCTGGGAGACTGTCTATGTCTCTGTCTGTGTGGGTCTCTGTCACAGGAGACTGTCTGGAGGAGACTGTCTGGGAGACTGTCTGTGTCTCTGTCTGTCTGGGTCTCTGTCTGGGAGACTGTCTGGGGAGTCTGTCTGGAGTTTTCTGTCTAGAGACTATCTGTTTCTCTGTCTGGAGACTGTCTGTGTCTCTGTCTGTCTGGAGTCTCTGTCTGGGAGACTGTCACAGGAGACTGCTGTCTCTCTGTCTATCTGTGTCTCTGTCTGGGAGACTGTCTGTGTCTCTGTCTGGGTCTCTGTCTGGAGAGACTGTCTGTGTCTTAGTCTGTTTCTGACTCTCTGTCTGGGAGACTGTCTTGGTCTGAGTCTTTTTCTGGAGTCTCTGTCTGTCTGGGAGACTGTCTGTGTCCTGTGTCTCTGTCTGATTCTACTCTGTCTCTAGGAGACTGTGTTTTGTCTCTATCTGAGTCTCTGTCTGGAGACTGTCTGGCTCTAAGTCTTTCTGAGTCTCTGTCACCTGTCAGGAGACTGTCTTTTTCTGGAGTCTCTGTCTGTCACAGGAGACTGTGTGGGAGACTGTGTCTCTGTCTGTCTGGAGTCTCTCAGTCTGGGGAGACTGTCTGGGTTTCTGTCTGAGAGACTGTCTGTTTCTCTTCCTGTCTGGGTCTCTGTCTGGAGAGACTGTCTGAGCCTGTCTGTGTTTCTGTGTTTCTGTGTGTCTGGAGTCTCTGTCTGGGAGACTGTCTGGGAGACTATCTGTGTTTCTGTCTGTCTGGGTCTCTGTCTGGGGAGACTGTCTGTGTCTCTGTCTGTGGGTGTCTGTCTCTGGGAGACTGTCTGGGAGACTGTCTGGGAGACTGTCTGTGTCTCTGTCTGTCTGTGTCTCTGTCTGGTTCTGTCTGGGAGACTGTCTGTGTCTCTGTCTGTGTAGGTGTCTCTGTCTGGGAGACTGTCTCTGTCTCTGTCTAGGGAGACTGTCTGGATTCTCCTGTCTGTCTGTGTCTCTGTCACAGGTTCTGTCTCTGGAGACTGTCCCAGTAGCTGTCTCAGAGACTATCTGTGTCTCTGTCTGGGAGACTGTCTCTGTCTCTGTCTGTGTGATCTCTGTCTGGAAGACTGTCACAGGAGCCTGTCTGTGTCTCTGTGTCTGGAGTCTCTGTCTAGGAGACTGTCTAGGAGACTGTCTGTGTTTCTGTCTGTCTGGGTCTCTGTCTGGGAGACTGTCTGGGAGACTGTCTGTGTTTCCTGTCTGTCTGTGTCTCTGTCTGGGAGACTGTCACAGGAGACTGTCTGTTTCTCTGTCTGGGGAGACTGTCTGTGTCTCTGTCTGTGTCTCTGTCTGAGAGACTGTCTGTTTCTCTGTCTGGGAGACTGTCACAGGAGACTGTCTGTGTCTCTGTCTGTCTGGATCTCTGTCTGGAGAGACTGTCTGGAGACTGTCTGTGTTTCTGTCTGTCTGGGTCTCTGTCTGGGAGACTGTCTGTCTCTGTCTGTGTGGAGTTTCTGTCTGAGGGGACTATCTGGGAGACAGTCTGAGACTGTCTGTGTCTCTGTCTGAGAGACTGTCTGGTTCTCTCTGTCTGTGTGTCTCTGTCAGGAGACTGTCTGGGAGACTTGTCTGTGTCTCTGTCTGTGTGGAGTCTCTGTCTCCAGGAGACTGTCTGTGAGACTATCTGTGTCTCTGTCTGAGGAGACTGTCTGTTTCTCTGTCTGTGTGGCTCTCTGTCTGAGGAGACTGTCTGTGAGACTGACTGTGTCTCTGTCTGTCTGGGTCTCTGTCTGGGAGACTGTCTGGAGACTGTCTGTGGGGCTGTCTGTGTCTCTGTCTTTGGAGACTGTAGGTCTCTGTCTGGAAGACTGTCACAGGAGACTGTCTGTGTCTCTGTGTCTGTTTGAGTCTCTGTCTTTGAGACTGTCTTTGTCTCTGTCTGGAGACTGTCTGTGTCTCTTCTGTCTGTCTGTTTCTCTGTCTCAGGAGACTGTCTGTGTTTCTGTCTGCATTAGGTCTCTGTCACAGGAGACTGTCTGGGAGACTGACTGTATTTCTGTCTGTCTGTGGAGTCTCTGTCTAGGAGACTGTCACAGGAGACTGTCTGTGTCTCTGTCTGTCCCTAGGTCTCTGTCTTTGAGACTGTCTGTGTTTCTATCTCTGGGGAGACTGTCTTTGTCTCTGTCTAGGGGCTGTCTGTGTCTCTGTCTGTGGGATTCCTCTGAGAGACTGTCTGGGAGTCTGTCTGGGGGCTGTCTGGGAGACTGTCTGTGTGTCTGTCTGTCTGTCTCTGTCACAGTAGACTGTCTGAGACTATCTGTTTCTCTCTGTCTGGGAGACTATCTCTGTGTCTCTCTGTGTCTGTCTCTATCATGGAGACTGTCTGTGTCTCTGTCTGGAGACTGTCTATGTCTCTGCTCTGTGGAGTCTCTGTCACTGGAAGACTGTCACAGGAGACTGTCTGTGTTCTGTCTGTCTGGGTCTCTGTCTTTGAGACTGTCTTTGTATCTCTATCTACAGGAGACTGTCTGAGTCTCTGTCTAGAGACTATCCCTGGAGACTGACTGTGTCTCTGTCTGTCTAGGTCTCTGTCTGGGAGACTGTCAGGAGACTGTCTGTGTTTCTGTCTGTCTGGGCCTCTGTCTTTGAGACTGTCTTTGTCTCTGTCTGGGGAGACTGTCTG